>APFE030825717.1:0-13635 GCA_000404065.3 Pinus taeda | reverse complement strand
TTATTCCAGACTCAAAGATGAAATAGTAACCAAGTTTGTATTAATGCATAAAGCGAAATTACAATAGATCAGTTCTTAACGAGACTCGACGATCAAAGTTTTGATCTTAAAGGAAATTACATAAAACATAGCAACAACTCCCCCTCAAGCTAACAGTGTTGCCCCTTTTATAAGGATGAAGGCGGAGATATCTAAGTGCAGAAAATAGATAAACAGCTATCCCTCAGGATCAAGGATCCTGAGGGATTTGCCGAACCGTTAGTCCTCAGTCATCTCTTTTCTTTCCTACGCCGAGCTGATATCTGCACTTCCTTTCCAGGGCTGATTCGCTTTGATTTGCTTTGCCTTGTTTGCATACGATCTCCTGTCAAAGGGACAATGGTTAACCCATCCTTGTCCTTTCCTTTGGAATGGCAGTTTCTCTTTTTTCCTTCTTCTGCATAAGGAAATGACAATTGTCAGTGTTTTCGTCTTGCATATTAATCTCACATGTTTTATTACAATCTCTTATCGTTTTCCAAGTTCATGATGCAAAATGTTTGTAAGTTCTAATGAAAAGATGTTGAAATAATTACCAAAAACATACCTTATTTAGTACTCCACACACCCCCCTGCTTACCCTTTTTCATGCCCTCATGAAAACATTGTAGTTGACATGTAAGGCAGTGAGTGAGTAGGCTGGAGATGGAATCTCATATGAAGGCCTACAGCCATGATTCATAAATAGGTGTTCAAAGAAATGGCATGTCTGACCCTCAGGCATCTCATACAGGGCTTGGTATCTGGGTGCAGGGTGCCAAATAATTGGACTCCGAAACCTATATCCTAACCAGGATGGCCCTGCCCTCAAAATAACTTCGCCATAGAGGTGCAAGTGGTTGGCGACTAATTTAAAATTTTCATACTTAAATGGTTCCCTGAGCTAGATATTCGGATTAGAGATCTGATACCGAAATTTAGCCACATCAATGGCAAGGTCTTTGATAGAGAAAAAGTATTCTAATCCCCGTCGAAAGATTGCCTCATGCATGGGTCCTAATGCTTCAATTACACCTGGAGTCTTCATGAGGTTTCTATGTTTTCTCCACAATTGTACTGGATCCCTAGGCTCAGCTCTTATCCACAAATCTAATCCGTTTTCTTGTCTTTGGAAAGAATTATAGGCTTTAAGCCATTTAATTTGATTAACCCCAAATGAAATAAATGCTTGTAATTGAATATCCCCAACAAAAGGGCCAGGGTTTAGCTCGATCTCCTGGTCTAATACAAGGTTATGTAAATAAAACTCACACAGCAGTCTCTGAACTTTTACCCCGTAGTGTTTACAACAATTTATAAAATCGTCGATGGTGTTAATTTGTATGGGAGCACCTGCTTTAACAGCCTTTATTTTCAATTGCAAATATCGTTCCATTAAAAACAAGGCATAATTCTTAGCAAGGGCTCTACATGCTAGGACATCATTGTATAAAGAACATAAGGTATCCATCTACCTAATAACTATATCTAACCTACAAGTTACCTTCGCGATTTTTTCTTCTTCCCTTCGCCACCCTTCAAAGGCCTAGCTTTCGGATAGATTGACGTTCCTAAGCTGTTGTTGTAGCTCTTCAAACTTTTCTCGAGGGACCGTTTGCTCTCTAAGCTTTTCTGCTGCTTTCTGAGCTTGCTTCAAACCCTTTCATAGGGTTACCGTTTTCGAATCTCTTTTCCATGCGGCAGTGGGGGCCGGGAGTTTTACCTGAATTTTCCTATTGCGTTGTTTTGATCATGACCCTTATTACTCCTGAAGGTGGTGTCTCCATCTGAATTTCCTTATCGCGGGTCAACATATCATCCATTTTTATCTTAACATGGATATCAGTCCATTGTTGTTCCTTTTCAATTGGAACAGTAGTCTGTTTCTCAGCATCATTTGGAACAGCAGCCTGGTTTTCGACAGGGTTTTGAACAGCAGGATGGACTCTATTCCTCCGCCCCTTTGTCTTGAGGGGTTTTGCTGAAGTGGTTGCATTTTTCCTTCCCGAAGTCCTTTTTACCCTTTGCCTTGCTTTTAGAATCCTAATCTGCTAGTGGAGATGAACTATTATATTCAGTAGTCTCTGCTGTTCCTTTCGCAATTCCTTAATTTCTGCAATTTCCTTAGAAGGAACAGCAGGTTGTTCACTGCAGCCTGGACTATGACTAATTCCCTGATTTTCTCTCTGGGGTGCTTCTTCGTTGCTCTGTTCTGGTTGCTCTGGGGCAAGAACCCTAACTGGTTCTGTTATTTCCTAGGTGACCTCCTTTTCTGCCCCCCTTTCCTCCGGAATTTCTTCTGGTGTAGTCTGGCTAGGAATGGATTGTTCCTGTTCAGCATCTTCATCATGAACAGGAAGATTCTCTTCTCCTACCTCCTCTGCATGTGATTCTTTAGGTGCATTTTCCTCTTGAGGTTTCTCTTCGGCATGGAGGTCTGATGTACTGGAAGATTGACCATATTCACCCATATTGGCCAAAACTTTGGCCAATTCATCTTCTCCTAATGGGTCCTACAATGAGCTACCTTCCTACTATTCTGTTTCCTCCTCCTGCTCAGATTTCTTGGCTTCTTCTTCCATTTCCCCTTCCTCTTTTTCCTACATTCCTTTATCATCATCTTCCCCTTCTAATCATGGGGGTTGCTCATCTTCTATCTCTACCGACTGGCTGGTGTTTCCTTGGGGCTTCTCCAGCCTCCCTCATAGCCATGCTAGTCTGACCGATTTCCTTTGTTTTTCTGGACGCTCAGGTGTACTAGTGGCATGTTTATGTTTTGGGGATGGTGTGGTCAATCCTCCATTTATCATGGCAATTAGCTCTTCCTAGCTGCTCTGCTGCTGGGTAAGGCTATGGCTGACTATTAACCGAATCAACCCATGATGACTAACAACTGACTCTACATGATTTGACTTTTTTATGCTCCATGCAATGTCATGAAGTAATGAATTAAAAAATGCAGGTAAATTTATAGAGCATTTTTGCTTTAGTGTAGCTAAGAGTTTAAGATGTCATGGTCTTACCACGTCTTTTCTGCCTTCACATGTGATGTAGCTTTGAATGGTCTTTGCCAATTCTGCCCACGGCTCTCCTAATGCTGTTGGAAAAACCCCCTTTCCTCTAATTTTCAAGCTCTAGCCTTCGTCCTGGAATATTTCTATAATCTTTTGCCATCTTTCCTTCTTTAACGTCCATACAGGTCTAGCGATTGGCAGTCCCGAGACTTCTGTGATTATGTCGTCGGTGACTGTTATGTGTCTCCCCCTCACTATGGAGTGATCCTCTTGCAAGTTCTACAATAATTCAATTGCCACAGTCTCGTTGGATTCCTGTAAGTGGTTGAGATAAGTCAGCCACCCTGCACTTGCCAGGATTTCCCGAGCAGCAACAAATATTGTTAACACCTGCGGGTCTCTCTAAATCGATCTTCCTCCCTTGTTTATGGTTTCGCTGTAAACTCTCAATGGAATGGTAGTTTTTCACACTGTTGAAACACAGAGAGGCTGACAGATGCAAGACTCGCTCAAAATCTAATGCTGCAGAGTATACAATGGAAATGGCTTATGAACAGCAAGTCATGCAGAAAAATAAAAAAATAGTATATTGTTGAGTCATGCTATACCCCAATACACAGCTTCCCGAATAGTGATATGACACGTAATCCAGGGAATGATGAGGTTAACCTCCCCCCCCGCAATGTGATAGGCCGTCTCGGCCATCAAATAAAGGAGCAACGCCCGTTTTGAAACAGAGTCCTTAAGGAACAACATATGGCAATATGCCATGTTTACAAAAGTAGAAAATTATCGAAATCGAGGTGTAGAGTTGGGTCACTTAATATGTAAGAAACTGCGGTGATATGATGCGAGGCTGGGGATAGGACATCTGCCGTGGATACAGAGTCTCATGCGGTCATTGTCAATTGTTCTGTCATGATTGGTGATAATAGATATTGTATGGTTTGGGAAATAATATATAATTGATTACTAAGGCATAAGAGATATAAGGGTGCTAATAACTACCTATTGGTGTAAATAATGTGACTTCAATACCATTAACAGTGCTATGTTGCCAACAGGTGTCCATAACCTTGGCAGAGTTGTTTATTTCACCCATGGAACCATGATCCTTTGTGTATGCTTAGGAAATATTGTGTGATGTCAAAATGTAGGCCATTATGCTAGCTTGGTGACCAGTTAGCCATAATGCCATTCATGAGGAAGGAGCGAAAGGTGGGTAGGCTGGCTCGTGATGAGACCTCCTGTTCCAAGGGTTCTTTATTTGATATACCTTTTGGACCATATCCCTGGTGTGGTGGCCATAGTGGGAATGTCACTTCGCTTTCGTCCTCATGATCATGGTAGGCTGGCTCTTGATGAGACCCCCTATCCTGCATTTGACAACTTATAAGTCATTAATACATCATTGTTTGCTCTTTTTCTTTCTTTTTCATAAAGTACTTTACCTATTTATACACAAAGGGTGGTTCAACAATCCTTAAGAGTAGGAATGGTGGAAGAAGTCTTAACATCTCAATAGGAAGATATAAACCCTTTGCTCTTATTCCTGAATAATAATCAAAGAGGAATAAAAGGGACCAACATGATAAAGAAAACCAATCAGAGAAGAATCAGTAGAACAATGACAGCAAAAGATAATGAATAAGTGTGTCCTTCCTTCTGTCCTCTCACCAATTCAGAGCAATTTCTTATAAAGATAGTGATTTTATGATTTACTGATTTTAGTATGTTGTGGTTTTGTATCCATTGCATAAGTGCATCGCTGTATTCTAAAAGACTTGAAAGAACAGGGACAATAAGCATCCTTAATTTAGAACAGCAATGGGAACAAGCTGTTTCAAAGGGAGAACAAAAGAATGTAAGTGGTGTTCCTTTTGGAAAAAGGAACAAAAAAAGACCACAAATGTTGTTCCTTTGGAAAAGGAACAGCAGAAAACGCAAATGTCGTTCCTTTGAAAAAGGAACAGCAAAAATTGAAAACGTTGTTCCTTTGGAAAAGGAACAGCAGAACACACAAATATCGTTCCTTTGGAAAAGGAACAGCAGAAATCAAAAAAGTTGTTCCTTTGGAAAAGGAATAGAAAAACACACAAATGTCGTTCCTTTGGAAAATGAACAGCAGAAATCAAAAACATTGTTCCTTTGGAAAAGGAACAACAAAACAGACAAATGTCTTTCCTTTGGAAAAGGAACAACAGAAATCGAAAACGTTGTTCCTTTGGAAAAGGAATAGCAAAACCCACAAATGTCGTTCCTTTGGAAAAGGAACAGCAGAAATCAAAAACATTGTTCCTTTGGAAAAGGAACAATAAAACACACAAATGTCGTTCCTTTGGAAAAGGAACGGCAGAAATCAAAAACGTTGTTCCTTTGGAAAAGGAATAGCAGAACATACAAATGTCGTTCCTTTGGAAAAGCAACAGCAGAAATCAAAAACGTTGTTCCTTTGGAAAAGGAACAGCAAAGCAAACAAATGTTGTTCCTTTGGAAAATGAACAGCAGAACACGAAAATCTTGTTCCTTTGGAAAAGGAACAGCAGAATATAGAAATAAAGAAAAAGAACAAAATTACAGCAAAATGACGGTTGATCCAAAGGGGGTTGTTCTTTTGAAAAAGGAACAGCCGGAAGAAAATGTTGTTCTTTTAAGAAAAGGAACAGCAGAAAAATAGTAACAACAAAACGTTGATTCAAAAATATGTACAAAAATGATTCGACAAAAGAAAAGAAATTATGTACAAACTATGAAAAGAAATAAATTTCTTAATGAATTATAGGTGAGGAAGACTTCTCTCCCTCCCCCAAAATTTCCATATCAGAGTCTCAGTGTAGCTACTGGCAGAAGGACTCCCGAGTGAGTGGTTTGCGATAGAGATGAACTCGGTGGCCATTTGCCTTGAAGACATATCTAGAACCGTCAATAGTGATTAAAGTAAGGGTACCATTGTCATACACCTTCTGGATTTTGTATGGTCCCAACCAATGAGTCTGGAGTTTCCCGGGGAAGTCCTGAAACCTGGAGTCGTACAAAAGTGCCCAGTCACCCTCGTGGAAGACTTTATTTTTAATGAGAGCATCATGCCATTTAGTTCGCTGCTGCTGGATCAAGGCAGTGTTTGGAAGTGCAGAGAGCCTAATTTCGTTCAACTCATTGATCTGCTATAATCGATTAATCTGTGCCTCGGTTAGATCTAAGCCAACTTCCTGTGCTATTTGCAATGTTTGGATTTCAAAATCTATGGGGAAAATGGGTTGTTTTCTAAACACTAATTGATAAGGTGAGTAACCAGTGGTACTTCTCCATGTTGTTCTATAAGCCCACAGTGCTTCGGGTAGTCTGGCAGCCCAATCACGTCTATGTGATGCAATGGTTTTCATTAGGATTGCTTCTATTATTTTATTGCTACTTTCTACCTGCCCATTTTCCTGTGGGTGGTATGGAGTAGTGATTTTATGCTGGACATGATAGTTGTTAAGTGTTGCAGCTATTTTGTTCCCAGCAAACTGTGGTCCACCGTCTGTAATTATCTCTCGTGGAAGGCCATAACGCACAAATAAATGGAACAGGAACTGTATGACAGAATCCTTTGTAGCTCTTGGCAATGCCTCTACTTCAACCCACTTGGTGACATATTCTGTTGCCACCAAAATATCTGTTTTCTAGTTTGATGATAGGTTAATTGGTCCAACAAAGTCAAGAGCCCATCGCTCGAATGGTTCGATGACTAGCTGTGGTTTCAGAGGCATCTGATCAGACTGACCAGGGCGTCCTACTCTCTAACAACTGTCACAGGCTTGGATGAATTTCCTTGCATCTTTGAAAATCGTGGGCCAATAATACCCTGTTTGCAGCAACTTATGTCCAGTTCTGCGATCGGCGAAATGTCCACCACATGGTCCGTCATGGCAGGCTTTTAAAATGTCAAAGATTTCATCTTCTCGAACGCATCTCCTGATATGCATGTCTGCCCCTTTGTGGAACAAATAGCCCCCAATCTAAGAAAATCGAGTACTCCACTGAACAATCTGTTTCTGCTCATTAGGGGTTAGATGCTTTGGTAGTTTACCTACTGCTAGGTAATTGGTAACATCAGCGTACCAGGGTGTTTGGATAGCCACAGCAAACAGATGCTCATCTGGAAATTGATTTTCAACTGCTGCTGCATCGATTGGCTTTGGCATTCTTGAGAGAAAATCGGCTACAGGATTTTCTTTTCCAGGTCGATCCTTGATTGTAATATCAAATTCCTACAATAAAATCAGCCATCTAGTTATTCTGCCATTTGTGATAGGCTGTTGCTAATATTTTATGGTAGATGATCTTGTACAAGATAACAGGATATCCAGTAATGTAATGTCTGAACTTATTGACAGCATGTATTACAGCTAGAAATTCTTTTTCAGTAATAGTGTAGTTTAATTCAGCAGGGGATAAATTTTTGTTGATGTAATAAATTGCATATGGTTTTTTATCTTCTTCCTGCCCAAGGACTGCTCCAATAGCTGTATCTGAGGCTTCAGATGATATCTGAAATGGAAAATCCCGATTTGGTCCTCAAAGGACTGGGGCTATGGATACGAGATTCTTCAAATCCTTGAAAGCATGTTCACATTTTTCTGTCCAAAGAAAATCAACGTTACAGGTTAGTGCATACAAAGGTGCAGCAATATGCGAATAGTGTTCTATAAACCTCCTATAATAACCAGAAAATCCAAGAAAACTGCGTACCTCTGTTTGAGTGGTAGGAGTGGGAATAAGCAAAAGTATTTGGATTTTGGCTGGGTCTACCTGAATGCCAGCTGCTGAAATATAGTGTCCTAGGATAAGTCCTTCAGTCATCATCATATAACATTTTTCATAGCTTAAACAAAGCCTGGTAGCAATGCAGCGTTGTAGGACTTTTTCTAGTGTATCCAATGTTGGATCGAAATCATCTCCATATGGTGTAAATTCATCCATGTATACTTCAATTCCTTCATTTATTAAGTCTACAAAAATGCTGAGGATAGCCCTTTGGAATGTGGCAGGAGCATTGCATAAGCCAAAAGGTAGAACTCGGTAGGAAAATGTTCCCCAAGGACAAGTAAAAGTAGTTTTGTCTTGGTCTTCAGGGGCAATATGAATTTGATTGTATCCACTGAAGCTATCCAGGAAAGAAAAGAATTTCTTTCCTTCCAAAGTGTCTAATACTTGGTCGATGAATGGGAGAGGGAAGTGGTATTTTTGTGTTGCTTTATTTAGCTCTCTGTAGTCCACACAGATTCTCATTTCCCATTCTTTTTTGGTACCACCACCAGCGGAGAGACCCATTTACTATCAGAGATAAGATAGATGAAATTGACATCTAAAATTTTTTGAAGTTCAGCTTTTACCACATCTTTTAGATGAGGATTTGGTCTCCTCTGAGGCTGACGAACAGGTCTCACATCTTTTTCTATGTAAATGTGGTGTGTACATAACTAGGGGTCAATTCCTTTCATATCAAGGTAGTCCCATATAAATGCTTCTTTATTTTTCCTTAACACATGGATGAGCTT
The DNA here is from genome assembly GCA_000404065.3 of Pinus taeda. Classification (NCBI taxonomy): domain Eukaryota; kingdom Viridiplantae; phylum Streptophyta; class Pinopsida; order Pinales; family Pinaceae; genus Pinus; species Pinus taeda. Next base: position 5,060 of record APFE030825717.1, on the reverse strand, counting down.
CATTTCTTGTTCAGATGTGAGGTTGGCATTAATGTTTAAGGTTTTTCCCGGTTCAATTTCCGCAATTTTACTATTTGCAACAGAGGTAACAGGTATTGTATGATCATGTGTATCTTTAAGAGGATCTTCTTCTAATTCACTATCAAATGCTGCTTTTATCATATGAGATTGTGTGCGGGATGTGAGTTCAGTTTGACTAATGAAATTATTAATGGCATCATCTTCTGTTTGGTATTTGAAATCAAGTGCCTCTTGTATATTTAATGGAGATCTAATGTTATCAGTAAGGTATGATACAGGGTGCCTATTAGTTTTGACTATTGTGACACTTGGCTGTGTTGGAGGATATAGAACTAAGTTCTTGATATCTACTCCTCTGGTTATGATCATATTTCCTTGCCGACAGCCAATATAGGCATTGGCAATGGCAAGCCAAGGTCTACCTAAAATCAATGGATGTCCATCAAGTCGGGTTTTGGGATTTATTATCAGAAAATCGGTTGGATATTCCCAGGAGTCAACAGAGACCATGACATCATGTAGTGTGCCCTCTGGCCTAACCACAGATCCGGTCAGCCAATATCACAGTAGAGGTTGGGTTCTATAGATGTAATGCCTAGTTTTGGCCAATTAAGTTGTTAAGAATTGATTGCAGCTCCCTAGATCAACTAAGGCATTGGAAAGGGTCGACCATAAATTTTGGCAAGCAGTTACTATTGGATTTCTTGGGTCTTCATATTTAATGGGTGTTTCTTTTCCTAATAATAAGTCAGATAGAGTGCCGACTACTTGGACTCTTGGATTATTTGTTATATTCCTCCTTGGTTTCTTTATACACAATTCTTTGATAGTTTTTTCGTATATCGGGATGTCTTGAATGGCTTGGAGGAATGGAACTTTTATGTACAAATTTTGTAATTCTCCCAAAATGTCAAAATCAGGATATTGTATAGATCGAGGTATGACTAATCGTTCTAGGAATGGGGGAGAGGATGTGGTTGTTTGATTATGAGTTTGTTGTTTATTCACATCCTCTTCTTGTGACAGATGTTCTCTGGGTAACTGATTTTCAACCTGAACTGTCTTATCTCCCTCGGTTTCAATAATACGCCCAGATCTTAACTAAAGATCATTACACTCCCTCAGATCGGCTCCTATTTCTGGTGTTTCTATGATTTGGACAGATTGGACCGGTCTAGTATTTGGATTGGGGTTGGGTTGGGCTGGGAGTTGCGGTCTCAGATTAGACTGGAGATTTTGTTGTAAGGTTGGCAGTGTAGGTTGAGGGAGCGGAATGGTTCCTACTGGCTAATGCATTGGTCTCTGTCAGTTTGTCTGCTAGGCTAAACTTTGTGAAGTAGGGGGAGTCCATTGTGGTGGGTATGCATTACTTTTCCAATATGGTGGGGTATAAGGAAGATTCGGCCAACCAGATTGGCTTGCCTAATTCAGCCACGGGGTTGAGGAAGGAAACGACTGTCGTGACCAGTTTGGAAACGGGGGTTGAAATTGACTTTGCCACATATTATATTGTTGAGAATTATACTGTGGAGGCTAAAAAGAAGAAGTTGGGTCTGGAAACATACCAGATTGTCGCGGCTGCCACTGATGGCGCTGGTTGAGGAAATACACCGATTCTAGCTCTTCTTTTGCTTCCTTATATACTGCTTTTAATCCAGGAAGTGAGGGACAACTTTCCGTAAGGTGATATTTTGTGCAAATGGCGCATGTTTGGACTGCATCCAGTGGACACTCCTTATGGCTATGCTTTTTCCTGCATCGGGGACAAAATATTGCCAAATTCTGTTCTGCCTCCATTTGCTTCTATTTGGCCTACATAATATCAAGTTGTGTAGTTAGTGTCCCTAGTATATCAGTTTTAAAATTTTCCAATAAATTTCCAATTTCTACACGCGTTACTCCTTCTGTTGAAATTTTATTATCTCTTACAACCCGATCATGTTCTGCCAATTTTATTCTTGTGCTGCCTCTTGAGCTCCTGATACATAAATCAATAATGTCAGCAAAATTTTCTTGATAAATATCTCCTTTTCCCATAATGTTTAACGTTTCAATCCATTGTTCCTTCATACCCCTTATTAATGCTATTTTCAACACATTATTAGGTAAAGGCAGTGATGCATAAGGAGATCTTTGTAGATTATACTGAAAACATTCCACATTCTCCTATAATGTTTCATTTGGTCTAGCTATCATCTGGAATATTTCATCCTTCAGTTCTCTAGACCTGCAATAGTCCTGATATTTTTTTAGAAAATATTCTTTCATTTGATCCCAATTATTTATAACCCCGCCACCTAATCCCATAAACCATCTTAAAGCAGCCCCTTTTAGTGTAGAGGGAAATAGTCTCAGTTTCCTAGGTTGGGTGTAAAATCATAAAATCCCCCCCCCCCTAAACAAGCACATCGAATGCAAATAGAAATGCATCCGGGTCTTCGACGTAAGATGGGAATTAGGGATAGTAAGAGGGATTCCTTTCATAGGCACATTTACTCCAGAATCCACATGGGGTATTGTTAATTATAGGGTTGGGGTTGTTTGCTTGGTTTGACCATTTGGTCGAATTATGCCAAAACCCTTTTGGATATCTAGGAGGTATCCTAGGTTTGAGGGGGAATGGCTTTAACAGGAAATAAGTTTAATAGCAGTTTCTAATAATCTGGATAAATGAGAATGCCTAATGTCTGAGGAGATTAAGTTTTCTTCAAAGATGATTTTTGTTAGCAACTTCCCTTGTCCTGGGCTATTCAATGGCTGAGTTGTCTCAAAGAGGAAGATCTCGTCCGTCAGTTTCCCCTGTTCTCTCCTCCTTCACAAAGATTACTACTGAATTCCCTTCCTGCAATAGTTCTGGAGTAGAATTTTCAATTTCTTGAAAGTCCTGCTCTTCAGTTTGGCTATGCACCTCAGCAAAGGCTACAGATGGTGATCCTGTGGCCTGAAGGGAACTAGTAGGCTGTTTAGAAATAACTTTTCTGGGTCCTACTAAGGGCTGAGATTCTGCTTTCTTGAAGATTTCATCTATGAAGGTTGGTCGGCCAAGGGTCACCGACCCCTTAGCTTTTTCTAGCTTGGGTAGAGGTTTCAAATTCTTTTCTGGTTTTTTCTGCTTAGTCATGCACACAAATTAACTACTAAATTCTACCCAAACAAAACAGCAACAAATCTATAGGAAAGCGGGCAAAGGAGCAGGGTTGTTACATGCTCCACACGTAGGTTCTTACCTTCTATTTTTAAAACCAAATTCTTCCCTAGTAGGTTCGTACACTACTCTAAAAAAAAGAATAAATGGCTACACTCTTTCCCCGGCAATGACGCCAAAATGTGGAGCTATAAAAAGGGTCTCTTTCACCTCTAATTACCTCACATTAATATGTAAATCTGGGAACGTTTTGTTATTTCAAAGAGTGTCTCAGTCTGAGGCTATCATTTTCCACAGTAATGCTAGTAGCACAGTGTTCGAAAATACAAGAGTAAACGGATGCTTGTTTACAGCTAACTACTTCAAAAGATTAAATCACACATTCAAAAAACTAAGCAATTTATCAATCAAGGGTTCGGTAGCAATAACCCATCCCTTTTTAAACTGATGGAAAAGGAAACCAGAGAATAGATCGTGGATCTGGGAGCCAGATAGTAGATGTCAATGCTCACTACAGCCGGAGATCGTTCTTCACACCAAAATAAAAATGACAAGAAATGAAACAATAGATAAGAAATGGAACAACAGTTAAGAAATAGAATAGCAACTAAGTCTAACAAGTAGTAGCACCTTAGTCTATGAGATCAAATGCACTAATCGTAATCTACAGGAATCAAACGGAAATCCTTCACTCTTAAGGGAGGATTGAATAACACACCAAAATGGAACAGCACTGATTAATTATGAATTATAGAACAGCACTTGAAAACCATATATACACACGGCACACTTTAATAGTAATCTGATCTAGTTATCAATCTCAGTTAGAAAGAGTACGACTGCATTTCAAAATAGAACAGCATTGCTCATAGATCCAACAATCGCAAAGAACATAATTTCCAAGATGAATTTCGTAATGTTAATGAAAAAGTGCACAACACAAAGGCTATGTAATGAAACAGCAACGATATTCTGTAAAGACTAGCAGTACTATATCAACACCTAAAAGAACAGTGATACGATACAGAGTCAATACAATAGTTCTGTCTTTAGAAACCTTAATAAATTAAACATAAAAAAGTGTGTGATGTAAACTTACAAAACACATCAGATTACCAAATAACGTCGATAAGCAAACCATGCAAAAACCAAATGTAATAGTACAGGAGCAAGTGTCCTCCAGGGTCGGGCCCTTAGCCTCCAGGGGTACACTGCTTGAAGTTATTCCAAACTCAAAGATGAAATAGTAACCAAGTTTGTATTAATGCATAAAGAAGAATTACAATAGATCAGTTCTTAATGAGACTCGATGATCAAAGTTTTGATCTTAAAGGAAATTACATAAAACATAGCAACAACCCCCCCTCAAGCTAACAGTGTTGCCCCTTTTATAAGGGTGAAGGCAGAGATATCTAAGTGCAAAAAATAGATAAAACAGCAATCCCACAGGATCAAGGATCCTGAGGGATTCGCCGAACCATTAGTCCTCAGTCATCTCTTTTCTTTCCTACACCAAGCCGATATCTCCACTTCCTTTCCAGGCCTGATTCGCTTTGATTTGCTTTGCCTTGTTTGCATACGGTCTCCCGTCAAAGTGACAGCAGTTAACCCGTCCTTGTCCTTTCCTTTGGAATGACAGTTTCTTGTTTTTCCTTCTTTCTGCATAAGGAAATGACAATTGTCAGTGTTTTCGTCTTGCATATTAATCTCACATGTTTTACTAAAATTCCTTATTGTTTTTTGAGTTTATGATGCAAAAGGTTTGTAAGTTCTAATGAAAAGATGCTGAAATAATTACCAAAAACATACCTTCTTTAGCACTCCACACCACCAAGGTTTCTAAACTTTAAGATAAATGTCCATTATTAAAATTTTCCCTGGACATACATTTTAA
>APFE030825714.1:0-10598 GCA_000404065.3 Pinus taeda | reverse complement strand
GGTTGCAATATTATATTTTCAGATTTTGCAGATAGAACGCGGAAAGTGGCTGAGAACAAGGATGAAGAAGGAATTATCCCTGTTGCTGCAACACCACCCCCGTTGCTGCAACACCAGCCCCGTTGTTGCAACACCACCCCCGTTGCTGCAACACCATTCCCCGTTGCTGCAACACCACCCCCGTTGCTGCAACACCATTCCCCGTTGCTGCAACACCACCCCCATTGCTGCAACACCATTCCCCATTGCTGCAACACCATTCCCCGTTGTTGCAACACCATCCCCGTTGCTGCAACACCAGCCCCGTTGCTGCAACACCATCCCCGTTGCTGCAACACCATTTCCTGTTACTCCAACACTACTTCCAATTATCCGACATAATTCTCTGTGGCTGCAACACCAATCTTGGTACCACGACAGTGTGTACTGACCTAAAATATCCTTTCCACACGAAAGGAATCACTTTCCGTAATGATTACAGAACCTCATCGTCACTTCCCCGTCATTATCATATTCCCGTGCTTTTAATATCCGCGATAATGATCATCATCTGACAGTTAACGAGAAAAGACGTTGTGACGCAGCGATCCAGAAAGGTAAAAGGTACGCACGTTTATGAATAAGCATTAAATAATAGATAAGCGGAAAAAGGTGATAGGCACATCAAATGATTACATTCCCCAATCATATCGTTCACACGTAGAAAAAGGGGGGGGGGTTTACCAAAGCAATTTCATAATAATTAGCCACGCTAACCACCGCCACCCTTAAATTCCCCCGGTTGTATGTAAAGACAATAGCAATTGTGATGTATACTCTGAGTTAGAATCGGTAGCTTGGCCTCGAGTTCTGAGGATTTACTGAAGCAATAGCCATGGGGAGAAGCCTCATCACGCATGAACCAGCCACGACAACAGTTCTGGAGCTCTTTCCAGAAATTTACCAAATCTTCATGCAAGCTGGATGGATAGAATATTTCAGAAGACTTCCAGATTTCGACGAACAACAGGTCCTGGAATTCACACGCAATTTGACAGAGGGATACTTTGTCGTCCAAGGAATTCAGGTTCCGGTCACAGAAGAATTCATAGCCGAAGTTACAGGACTTCCAACCACTGGTACAAGATGGTTCACCTGAAAACAAGTAATCCTGAACGCGCAACAAGACTTTCTCTGTCCGGGCGAGGAGGTAGAAACCAAGGGTAGAGGCATAGCATTGTGGTCGCTGCCGCAACCATGGCCAAGAATCGCCGAGTTCGTCAAGCAGTATCTAACCTGCGAAGGTCGCTACCAGGTAATCTACCAACATGACTTCGTCCTGCTAAATCACTTAAGAAATGGTCAATTAGTGAATATACCATATTATTTGCTGGGATGTCTTAAAAATATGGCACGATATGCTATGAAAGCAAAGAATCCAGCCCTTTCCCTGAAACACCATCGCTTAGTCCAATTGCTGATTAACAGGGCTCTCCCTTTAAATATCCCGCCACCTCCCATTAATCCCCATCCAAGGGAAGAAAGCCCACAGCCTGTGCAGGGTAGTCCCCATCAAGAGGAAACCTCTCGTCAAGCTGAGAATACACCTCAGCAAGACCAGGAGTCTCCTCAACAAATGAACGACACCCCTAAGAAAACCCCTTTGGAAGAACCCCAGCAGACAGAGCATAGCCCCGAACAGCCCTAGCAAATACCTTTGCATGTCACAGAAAAAGAACAAGAAACAGTGGAATTAACTGTGTCTGTGTCTCCCCAGAGAACCAATTCCCCTGCCCCCATACTCAGTATCTCCACTGATGACTCTGAGGATAATATCCCAATTATGCAGCTCAAACGAAAAAGGCAGCAGCCAAAGGAAACCTTAGTAAAAAGAAAAAGAACGAAGGTTTCAACCAAAATACCCACCACCCCGACTATCACTTCAGCTACAAGAATCAGTAGAAAAAGAAAAATATCTCAGTTCTCTGCCTTTTTACCAAAACGAAAAACGGCAGTAGACGAATCCCCTGAGCCTTCCAGCCCACCATCCATTCTTTTAAAACCTCGTACGCCGGCCACTTCCCGAAACCCTTCTCCCTCACCCACAGAGGCTGAGATACAGAGCATTCATAGTTTCGTGGACTCATATCTTAAGGTAGCTGCAACACAAGAACCAGCTGCCGACACCCACAATGATAGTGAGCAAGTGGCTGCAACACAAGAACCAGCCGCTACCCCAGGTGACACACAAGAACCACCTGTGGGAAACATTGACCAAGTTGATATAGCAGAACCTCGGCCTCCACTCGGATCTCCTATCCCACAAGATCAGACTACGATACCAACCCTGCAAGAAGAAATTGAGTTTTTGAAAGCTCAGATTCAGGATTACCAGAAAGAGATAATAAGAATCAAGGAAGCTTATGAAGCAGAATTCAGTTTGCACGTATTGGCAAGAGCAGCCTCGGCAGTAGATAGAAGCAAAGATACTGAATATATCTGTACAGTTTGTGGCGAGATATATGCTCAGGCAGGGTATAGATTAGTGAAGGAGCCAATGGAGGAAGGCCCCGAGGCTGAAAATGAAACAAAGGAGGTTGATGATGATGAGAAACCTGTTGCTACACAAGAACCAACAGGTTCCGAAAGCCCCAGGAATGTGCAGATGGACGAACCTGTTTCAGGAGAATTACAGGATCAGAACCCTGTTGTTACACAAGAACCAACAGGAGTTTCACAGCAAATGCAGGCGGAAGACCCAGCTTCAGAAAAGGTACAGAATGAGAACTCTGTTGTTACACAAGAACCAACAGAGGAAATGCAGAAGAAAAATCCTGTTGAGACACAAGAACCAACAGGACCTTTAGAAGAATCCCAGTCGGTCAGACCCGTTGACACACAAGAACCAACAGGTCGTCTGGAAAACATGCAAGATCAAGGACAAGAACTTATTGCTACACAAGAACCAGTAAGTTCCGATGCTACCCAGACTATCATGGAAGAAGATGCAGAATCACCCCGGCTTACCCAGATAACTACAGAGCAAACAGCCCCAGAGGAAAATAAGAAAGAAGCTTTCCTGGAAACTGATGCTGGATCATTCCAGCTCACGGAACAGACACTGTCAGTTGATGCCTACATGCAAACAGAACCCCCTACTGTTAAAGATGCAGGGGTAGAAACAGAGAGTTTTCTGGAACTTAAACGCATATGGTGGAAAGAATATCATCAATCTCAAGGGAAAGCGTTCGAACAACAGAAAGAAACCTGGCTTAATCATGCCTATAAAAACTGGAACGCACTAGAACAGTGCAGGGCACAGCATAAAGAAATCAAGGAGCTAAAACACAGGATGTCCCTGATGTTTGAACTGTGCCAAAGGATGCTTGCAGCAAGGAAGCCCTCCTTCAACTATGCCACATTCTTGAGGGAAAGGCTTGCGTTTATTCAGTTGAAGGCTATCAAGGAAGGGAGACCCTATCAAGTGGTCACAGCTGATCAGTTCATGGCAACTTTTGCAAGAGCACCCAAAAATGACCAGAACCTGCTATGCGAATTATATCTCCACAATGAGGCGGTATCCGAAGAAAGAAATATCAATATGATACCTGTAGTAGGTGATACACAATTAAGAGCCTTCATCTCTTTTCTGGCAAACCAGCTCACCTGGCAAAATGCCTTTGTCTCAGGCTTCCAGAATGAACAAAATTGCCTTTTATGGATTCGAGCTGAACCTCAGAACCCTGCCGCCTTCATTTCACAGCATTTAAAAATGATAGCCAATAATGAAATGAAGGATCATGTTATGAAACTGCGGACAGAGGTCCTAACAGACTGTCAGCAGTACATAAAAACTAAAGCATCATTGGCTGTGGAGGCAAATAAACTATTTTGGGATAACTGCCCTGCAGAAAGGAAAGAGTATCATCCATACAACCCATTAAATCTACAGGTGGCATTATCAAGGGTTCCTCGGTATGTTGGAAGCATGAAAATCTGTGCAGAAAAATGGATAGGCTACAGGTTTAAGTTCCCACTTTTATGGCTACCAGGTGAGCAGTACAAGGCGAAGTTTGAACTTTCGAACACAGAAGAGACAGCAATGTGGAAACAGTTGAGAACTGTTTATGGTTTCAGAGAACGGTTCGATGATCCCTCCTTCAGCTATTGCCTCAGTAATCTTCATTGCTCGGCCCAATTCTCCGACTCCGACTCAGATTAGGCATTGCATGGGGACATGCAATCTCTTCAGTTGGGGGGGATGTTGGGACTCGCAATTGATCAGTTTTTGACCCTATCTTTTGCCGTATATTTACCCTTTTTGTAGTAATAAGCAAAAGCCTTTATTTCATAAGGATATATTAACCCCAAGGTATGGAGTGACCTTCCGCAAATCTATATTTAATTGTTTATTTCATATTCGTAAGTATCTTTTCACTTATCTATGGAAATGCTGACTAGAATCGTTAAACAACCGTCATAAGCTTGCAGGAGTATAGTGAACAGTTGCTGCAACATGAAAAACAGCAACTACGCAGTTGCTGCAACACGAGTAACAACAACTGCGCAGCTGCCACAATATCAGCAACAGTAATTATCCAAAGCAGCTATTTTGTAGCCACGAACAACAAATGGCAGCTGTCCAAAAGATGATGACAAGGCATAATCAAGCGGAAGAATAGAGAAGGAGCATACAGTCAGCATGAACAGCATGGGGAAACAGCGAAGGAAATAGAAATCCCGAGAAGACAATCAGTTATTCACCGTGTACAGCCGAAGCTCCAGAAAAGGATGTATTATCATGTGGTTGTAACAGCATTCTAATTTGCTTATTTTTAAACACACAGTATTAACTGAAAAGCTGTAATATTCTATTGTAAGTAGATGTCTCCTCTATAAAGAGGAGACATCTACATGAAACAGTCAGTCAGTCAGTCTGTAATCAAGTTTTGAAGAACATCAGCAAGTCTGAGTTCTATTGTACTCAATCTTTTTGGCATATGAATATAAACTGGTTCTGAGCACTTAAATCTGTTTCCTTCTTTTCGGGGAATCTTGTGAGAAGGACTGGGCCCACCTTCCTCACAAGATTCACCCATTTGTTTTCTTGTTGATTTCGTAGATGTATGGTAAGTTCTTCTCAGCATTCTGTGTGGATTTAACAGTATTGCCTCTGGCATTCTTTGCTTTACAAGTACTTTGTTTCATTGCTTTTTGAGTTTGTTTCTCACCGGTGAATGAGAGTGCTGTGTGCGTTAGCACTTCTGATAACAGAGGCAGGTGCTGGACGTCCCCATCAGGAGGATAGGGTCCTGGTCCTCTGACAGAAGGACATCCATTATTTCATTTCTCAAATTTGTAATTCTAACTAGTTGTTTTCATTTTAAGGTACTGTAATGATATAACATAAGAAGTACGTATGCTACAACTTTTGGTGATTTTTGGGTTTTAAGTACATACAGTACGCATTTCCTTTGAAATAAAAGGACTTTCCCTGGTCGATAATTAATGTGGCACTTGAATGTTAATTCACAACAATTCAACTAGCCAACAGTCATGAATGAGCTTTCTGATGAAGTGCATGTGTAGTTCAATGTGTTTGCTGCGCTGATGCTGAACTGGATCTTTGCAAAGCTGAATGGTACTTTGATTATCACACCGAAGTGTAGTCGGATGTTGCTGCTCAAAGCCAAATTCTGATAGGATCTGATGAAGCCACAAGGCTTCCTTACTAGCTTCCACGGCACCACAATACTCTGCTTCTGCTGACGAAAGAGAAATAACAGCCTGTTTCTTACAAGCCCATGTAATAGGTCCTGAACCAAGAGTGAAGACATAACTGGCAGTAGACTTCCGATCATCAGGGTCACCAGCCCAATCAGAATCAGTGAAACCAACTAATAGAGGAGCTGCTTTGGCACTCTAATGAATCCCAAACTGTACTGTACCTTGAACATAATGAAGTATTCTTTTAGCTGCTTTCCAATGACTTTCACGGGGGTTTTGCATAAAACGAGCAACAAGGCCAACAGCAAAGGAAAGGTCAGGACGAGTATGGGTTAAATACAAGAGTTTTCCTAAAGTTGACGGTATAAAGTAGCATCAACTTCATGAGAAGTACAAGAGACTGAAAGTTTGACTCCAAACTGAAAGGGAGAAGGAGCTGGCTTACAATATTCCATGTGAAAATGACGAAGAATATCACAAGCATACTTGGACTGGGAAAGGGAAATACCCTCCTTGGATTGCAAGACTTGAAGACCGAGAAAATAGTGTAAGTATCCTAAGTCTGTCATTTCAAATTTCTTTTTAAGGCTGGACTTCACATGGTTTATAAGGTTGGGATCACTACCAGTAAGAATAAGATCATCAACATAAAGAACAAGGATGAAAAGAGAGTTGCCCACTTTCTTGGTGTAGACAGTATTGTCAGAATAACACCTAGAAAAGCCAGATTCTAAAAGAAAGCTATCCATTTTGGCATACCAAGCCCGAGGAGCTTGCTTGAGACCATAAAGAGATTTCTTAAGTCGACATACAAGGCTGGAGTCTTTTTGGATGAAGCCAATGGGTTGTTCCATATAGATTTCTTCATGCAAGTCCCCATGCAAGAAGGCAGATTTAACATCCATCTGATGGACTTCCCATTTTAAAGAGGCAGCAAGGGAAAGAACAAGCCGGATAGAGTTCATTTTGGCAACAGGGGAGAAGGTTTCAGTGTAGTCAATGCCTTCAACCTGTGAAAAGCCCTTAGCAACAAGACGAGCTTTATGTTTATCAACTTTCCCATCTGGTCCATACTTGGTTCTGTAAACCCATTTACATCAAACAAGTTTGCGTCCCTTTGGTAGAGGAACAAGATCCCATGTATCATTTGCCAACAATGAATGATATTCTTCATTCATAGCTGCTTCCCAATGTGGATGGCCTGAAGCTTCTGCAAAAGTGTCAGGATCATGATTTATAGGAGCTTGAGCCAGTAAAGAAGAGGCTCTTTCAAACTGAGAACGTGTACGTCGCTGATCTGTAGGATCACCGGCAAGATCACCTGCTGCATCCCGAGTAGCACGGACCCATCTTGGAAGTTGAGGATCCTGAGAAGGTTGGGGAGGATTGTCATCCTCACTTTCATCATCTGAAGAAGAAATGTTTTCAAAAGTAGAAGAGATAGGAAGAGGTGGCACATCCGCCAAACTAGGCTCGCAGGCCGATTTATTTTCATCAAATTTTACATCTCTTCTAATGATAACATTTTTGGACTTAAATGGAATAAGTCTATAACCTTTTACATCTTCAGAATATCCAACAAAAGTACATTTCTCACTCTTAGGTTCTAAAGCTTAATGCTTTTCATCTGGAATATGGGCCCATGCTTCACTTCCAAAAATACGAAAGTGACTTACATCTGGTTTAATGGAACTCCAAGCTTCTTCTGGAGTGATATTCTTTAGAACCTTAGTAGGAGTGCGATTTATTATATAATTTGCACAATTAATTGCTTGCCCAAAAATTAAGACTAAGTCCTTTAGATTGAAGCATACAATTAGCCATTTCCTTTAAGGTGTGATTCTTCCTTTCAGCTACACCATTTTTGTTGTGGAGTATATGGAACAGTATGTTGCATTTGAATTCCATTCTCAGTGCAAAAGTTGATGAATTTGTAGTTAACATATTCTCCACCATTATCAGATCTTAGCTAAAGAATTTGATGTCCAAATTGTTTTTCAACAAAGGCCTTAAAGGCCAAGAACATGTTAAATACTTCACTCTTGAGTTTTAGAAGTATACCCAAGTGCGTTTGGAGAAATCATCAATGAAAGTTAAGAAATACTTGTAGCCAGAGAAGGAAACAACTGAAAGTGGACCACATAAATCACTATGCACAAGTTGTAGAGGGGCTGAGGCATGCCAAGAGGCATGTTTTTCAAAACTATCCCTATGATGTTTTCCGAGTACACATCCGGAACAAACACCATCTCTACAAGATACCATTGGAAGACCTGTCACCATATTTTCTTTACATAGATTTTGAAGGGAGCGATAGCTTAAGTGACCAAATCGCTCATGCCAAAGTTTGCTCACTTCATCATTATGAGCAACAAATACCGAGGGAAGATTTAATGACCCAAAGTTGTGAAACTTATACAACCTTGCGGAATCATCAGCAATTCCAGTGGCTAAAATCTGTCTAGGATCCTTTAATTCCTTAATTACAACATTGTGAGGTGAAAATTCAACGATTTTACCTTCACCTGAATGAGTTATCTGATAAACAGATAGACGGTTGGAGGATAAGGTTGGAACACATAATACATCATTAAATTGACCATTGTCTATATGAACAGTTCCAGTCCCTACAAAACTAAGAGATCTATTATCACCAACATATATATTTTTGGTGTTACAATCATTTAACGAAGAAAACATGGCTTTATTTTTGGCCATGTGATAAGAAGCTCCAGAATCAATGAGCCATTCATGAGAATGAGAGGAAGAAGATACATTTAGTGCATAGCCAGACCGAGATGCTTGACAACCACATGCAGAAAGTGCCATTCCTGAAGATGAATTTGAAGAGTGCTCCAAATGGATGTTATGCTTCTTCATTGCTACTTCCAAGGCTTCCATCTTGTTAAAGCATTTAGATTCTAAGTGGCCATCTCGATTACAAAAGTTGCAATGCCTATCAGTCTTCTTCCCTTTTTTTTTATTTTCCTTATCATTCTGTTGAAATGATTTTTCATTTTGAGGCTGAAATTGCTTAGGACCCTTGTTTGGTTTAGGACCATTCTTTTTAGGATACGACTTCTTAGGATTTTTTGAGTTTGGTTGTTGCTGGGTTATTAACACTTTCTTAGAAGAGTTTCCAAGATTAAGAAGACCAAGGTGTAAGATTTTTTCTTGTTCTCTTATTAAAGAATCACAAAAAGCATCAAAGGAAGGGGGCTTGTAGTAATGTCCTTGAGAAATGAAGGCTTCTCTTGTAGAATAGAAGGTGGAAACAAATACAGAGTAGGCTGGTCCCAACTTGGTAAGAATGCAAAAGATAAGGGCACTATCTTCTTTATTAACCTTAACACCTTCCAAGAGAAGTCTAATGGTCTTGAACTTGGACAAGAAATCTTCAATGCAAGAAAAATTATTGGGGTCCAATGTAAGCAAGTCATTTTCAAGTTGATGGGCTCTAAGTTCATTGTTTATTCCAAAAACTTTAATAAGCTACTCCATTGGTTTATCAGGAGTATCAATTTCTGTAGTATGGAATCTAAGATCGGGAGAGATAGACATCCATATCAACCCACGTGCTTGATCTTGTCTATTTTCCCATTTAGCTTCCTTATCTTCATTTTTCGGTTTGGTTTCTTGGCCTGAGGCTATTCTGTAAAGACCTTTACTTCTAAGCAAATCCACAATGTAGGACCACCATTGGAATTAGTTGGTGCTGTCAAGAATAACTTGACATGGACTTTCCATTTTAATAGAAACTGAAGCTATATATGCTGAAACTAAGTGTTCCAATGGAAAGATCTTGAAAAATTAGGCTAGTTCAAAAAAACGGCTCTGAAAACGGCTTCTGGATGAAGAAGCTATGGCTTCTTGAAAAAAAAGTTGATGAAGGCGCCAACAAAGTGTGGGAATGTGCGGAAATGAAAAAAACGCCCCTTTTTCAACAAAAAGGAGATTTGAACCCAAGACCTCTACTCTCATAAATTAGCTTTGAACAAAGTGAGCTATACAAAAAATTCTAGAGAGAGAGAGGAGGGGGGGCTTTGTTTTCTTTGGGTCACTGAAGCTTTCGATTACGTGCTTGCAAAACAAAAACACAAAACCCAACATGGACATACAAAAGAAACAATCCTTATGGCTTAAAGTTAGCTTTACTCGGAAACTAAATATTTTCCTCAATGTTTCTGATTTTTCGAGATCACACTAAGGCGCAGGGAAAAGAGCATACGCATGAGAAAAATCCTTCCTTTCTGTTTCTGATTTGCCCAGATCGCACAGAGTCGCAGGGCAAAGAGCATATGCAGAAATGAAAGGTATAAATCCGGTAATAAAAAAGAGCTAAATAAACCGAAACCGAAATAAATAGAGAGAAAATAACTGTAAACTGCAAATAAACACTGTATACCTCCAAATCTTAAACATGACGCAACTAGGACTATCGGAAACCTTTTCACGTGAAACGAAAGGGGTTCCTCACTGGAACAGATGCTCCTAAAATAACAGAGCAGTCCTCTCGGCCTGAAAGTAGTCATAAACAACAAATCTAGGAGATGACAGTCGGATGTAGTTGTACCACCTTCAGATTTGGATCACCAATGGACGCGACCCTCAAATAGCTCTGCATGTAGGAATTTATAGGGTAAGTTCCTCAGACAGAACACCAAAAGGACACTGCTCACAAACAGATCACAGATCATACACCAGTATTTTGACGTGGGTAAAACCCTCAGAGAGGGAAACAGTCCACGGCCTGCGCCAACGTGGCTACTACAGGCAATTTATTAATAAAAGAATGAAAATTTACATAAGCTTCTCTCATGCACGGTTAACCTACAAATGACCCTCCATGCGCTTTAAATAGAATTCCTGGACCAATCGGGTGTTAAGCCACG
>APFE030825711.1:0-15479 GCA_000404065.3 Pinus taeda | reverse complement strand
AGCAGCAAAGGGATACGGTCATGACAGAACACAGGAACAACTTCTCCTCACCCATAGGGGTACCACACAAGCTTCAGGTGGGCAACAAAGTTTGGTTGCATCGACAGAAAGAATGCCTTACCAGAACCCATTCGAAGCTTAGACCACTCCAACATGGTCCTTACAGCAGTTCCAAGCTTGTGGGGAACAATGCTTTGGAGCACAGCACTCCTCCATTCCTTCACCTGCACCAAGTGTTCAATGTGGACCATCATCGACCATGCTTCCCACCATTACTGGACAATCAGACAGTGCAGAACAATTTCAGCAGATGGAGGAACTAAACGCAATGGGGACCATTGCTTCCTAAGGGGGGAGGAATGATCCAGGTGGATATTGGTGGCCACCTACCAAGTCCATCTAGACCCCCACCATTGTCTTTCTCCGCATTTTCAGTTTCCTTAATTGTAGCACAACTTACTATTTTTAGCAGTTTTTCGGGTCCTGAACTTCCGGAGCCGTTTTGAGGCCCTAAACGACATTTTTTTGGGAATCCGGGGGTGACACAGGTCCATGGAACATGGACCAGTGTTGCCCATTCCAACAATGGTAGTTCTCGGATAGATATTTCTAACGAGCTATCATACGCGTCAAATGGAGCTCGTATGCCAAAGTTACGACCCCGGGAAATTGATGTACCAATTTACCCATAACGGGGCCCACAATTTGGCGTTTCATCTTCTAAGGGTCGGTTTTGGAATGTGAAGGGTTTTCCATTGTTTCTCAATAATAAATAGGCCTTCGAGCCTCATTGTAACACAAGTTCGGAACAGTTCAGAGACATGTAGCCGCACATCTCTTCTCAGATATAAGCTACCATAGTCCTAGCTGGTTTATTTCCAATTCTGGTTGTAAGCATATTTCGGTATTTTCCATTAATGAAATGAATTGTTGTTTCCGCTGCATCTCTTTATTTATGGTTATCGCATCTCTGTATTTATGTTTATCTCTGTAATCTATTGCGTTCCTGTTTAAATCCGGATCAGTGGGAAGGATGTAGGCTATCTGTTTTAGTAATTTTCTTATCTCCTTCACCAACCAGGCAGTTCTCCAGCTGCTATTAATTTTTTCCACTGGTGTTGCTGAAGCTACTTAACTATGTCTACTACTAGTTTCGCATCTCCTTCTACCTGAAGCTTGTGGTATTCCTCTCGTATGGAAATTTCTAGCCCTCTTTTCAAAGCATGAAGCTCTGCTTCGTTATTTGTTGCGTACCTACAGTCTATCACGTAGATCCTATGTGTCATTCCCCTGTCGTCTCTAAATACTCCCCCAATCCCTGCTTCTCCTGGGTTTCCTTTCACAACCCCGTCAAAATTCAACTTAATGAACCCCTGTTGAGGATTTCTGTAGTGCTTAACCTCTTCCACCTCGTTATTGTGGTGTTTCCTTGCTATCATGTTTGTCATACTAGGCTTTAGTTGCAATCGTGTCAATATTCTTGTATTTGTTTGATCCGTCTTCCAATCCTCCACGTACCACTTCTCTGTGAGGATGGTCTCTCTTATATTTTGGATGATTTGGTTCCATATCTCGTTCTTTACTCTGTTGTCCTCCTTGAAGATCAGGCAATTCCTCTATTTCAAGATGTTTCATAGGATGAATCCTAAAGACAGGTTCCACGCTCTGTTTAGGATTGGGTTTTGGTAAGGTTTGTTTCTCCAATTTTCAATCGTTATTTTCGTGATGTTTATGTCTCTGTCACTGATTTCAAAGAGCTGTTGATGCTATCTCCACGAGTTGTTACTGACCATGCATTCGTTGGTTAGATATTCCATGGTTTCTTCCTATTCTCAATAGAGAACGCATCGCGTTGTGCCATGCATTCCTTTTTTCCTTAGCTGGTCCCATGTTAGCACTCTCTTGTGGCTTAGTATCTAGGTAAAGAATGTCACCTTCGACCATGTTTTCATTTTCCATATTTTTTCCCATTTTTTTGTTTTTATTTGTTTGTTGTATCCTGCTTTTAAATAGTATCCCTCCGTTATAGTGAACATACCTTTGATTCTATTTTCCCACCTTAGTGTGTCTGTCCCTTCTTTAATCGCTACTTTCCTTGATTCCATTTCCTTTTCATATATTTCCCAGTTAGCTTCTACAGGTGCTTCTTGCCAGTTTTCCTTTCATTTCCACTTCCTCCAATAACCATCCGACTCTGTGCTCCAGTAATTACATACTGTGACGCCCTCTATTTGGATGGTGAACTGATATATCTCTTGGAGTAGGGGTTGTTGGTTAAGTTTTCCTCTCTGTTGCCATGCCTCTTCCCAGAATTTCGCTTTGTCCCCTTCTCTTCCTTCCCAGAAGCTATTCTCTTTGATCATTTCCTTGTTGGCTCTTGCCAAGTTCCAGATTGCCAAACCCTTCCTCTCAGTTTGGAATCTCAATTTACCTTCTAGGGACCTGGCCATCTCGTATTTGTTCTCCCACATTTTTTTCCATAGGTTGTCGCCTCCCTGTATCCAGCACCACCACAACTTTGCCCCATTACTTGGTTTAAGATGTATGAGTCTCTCAGGCCTAATCCTCCTTATTTTGTTGATTTACTTAACCAATTCAAGGATAGAAGCGCCCATTTTTTTATCTTACTCGACCCTTGCCAAAGGAACTTTTTAAACATATCTACCACTTTCTAGCAGACTGTTTTGGGTGTAGCTTGGCTGGTTAGTTGATAAATCGGTATGGATTGGAGCATTGATTTAAGTAGGATTATGCAGCTTGGGATGTTCAGTGCCCTGAATGTCCAGTTTTGAATTCTCTTTTGCATCTTGCCTATCAATATTCTCGAATTAGCCACTCTTTTTTTTTGGTCGCTTAACAAGATACCTAAGTACTTTGTAGGAAATTTCCTAACTCTGAAACCCATTGTTCTTGCCAAAAAAGCTTGGGAGGAAGGTTGTGTATTGAAGAAATAAATTTCTAATTTTTCTTTACTTATTTCTGTCTCCGAGGCCTCAGTAAATTCCATGAGAATTCCCATTATTTGTTTTGCTTCTTTAGGTGTTGCCTGACCATATAACATAACATCATCAACAAATTGTTGGTGGGTTAGAGGTAGGTCATCTCCCCATAGTCATAATCCTTGCAGTTGTCTGCTATGCACTTTATATTTTATTAATCTTCCTAGTCCGCTCGCTGCAAGAATGAACAGGAACGAGGATAACGAGTCTCCCTGCCTGAGTCCTCTGGATGGATTGAAGGCTTCTGAAGATGACCCATTTAATAAGATTGACATAACTGGCGTGTTGATCATTGACATTACCCAGTTTACCCACCTGTCCTCAAAGTCGTATGCCTTTAGGATTTGTTGTAGGTATCCCTAACTAAGTCTGTCATATGCTTTAGCTAGATCTAGTTTTATCAACATCCCTTTGATTTTTGAATTCTTCAATGAGTGGATTGCTTCTTGTGCTACTACTTTTCCATCAGTTATCTATCTGCCTTTGACAAACCCTGTCTGTTCCTGGGATATCAATTCTAGTAGTATTGGTTTTAGTCTATTCACCATTATAGTGGCTAGGATCTTATATATGACCTTGTAGAGCACTATCGGCCGGAACCCTTGTGGTTCTTCTGAGTTCTCTGTCTTTAGTATCAGAGCTAGGAAGGTAGAATTTAAGGTCGGGTGCATTCTTTTGGTGCGACATGATTTTTCTATTACATTCACTATATGCCGACTCATAAAGTTCCATGTGGCTTGATAGAATTCTGCAGTGAAGCCATCTGGCCCTAGTGCTTTATTCTTTGTCATCTTCTTTATTACCTCTTCCACATCTTCTTTCGTTATTACCCTTAGGAGTGCCAAGTTCTGGTCTCTATTCACCAATTTAGGGATATGTTGATTGGTTCTTTCAATGTCTGCCTCCCTTCTAATATTGGGTTCTATCAGGATCTCTTTGAAATGCTATACCATCAAATTTTCCATTTCTGCTTTCTATATTATCCTATTGCCCTGGTTGTCTTTTAGGGAGAATATTTTGTTTTGTTGTCGATGTTGCAGCATTGCCTTATGGATGAATTTTGTGTTTCTCTCCCCTTCTTTTAACCATTGGATTCTCGATTTGTTTCCATAATATCTCCTCTTGTTTTCTTCTTTCCTCCAGTTTGTTTAACACCAGTCCTTCTTCTTCTGCCAATACGTCACTTCTCCCTTCATCTATGATTTTCTGTTGGATTCTTTTCATCATTATTTGAAGCATTTCTTGTTCCTTTTGGATATTTCCAAATTCTTCTATGTTCCACTTCTTTATCTTTCCTTTTAGATCTTTTAATCTAAGTTGGAGAGTATGCATTTTATTTCTTCCTTCCATCCCAGTCTCTATCTCCTCCCACCAGTTCTTCATTTTTTCTATGAAGTTGGGATCCCTCAACCAGAATGCCTTGAACCTAACAGGTCTACTTTGGTTCTGCTGGTTCATGGCAATTTCTAATTTGATGGGCTAGTGGTTCGACCCTAGACATGGGAGAATTGATGCTTCATAGAAGATATCTTTTCCTACGAAGTGTTTTGATGCTAGGAATCTGTCTAGCCTTGATGTGATTTGTCTATTCCCTCCTCATCGATTTTTCCATGTGTATTTTCCATTTATTGTTGGTATATTGACCATCTTCAGTTCTGCCTGAAGGTCACTAAATTTCTCCATTTCTAGCTTTTCTCTTTGCAGTCCTCCTTTCTTCTCATCTTTTGATGTTGTCATGTTAAAGTCACCTTCTATCAACCACAACTTTTCTTTATGCAAGTTTCCTAACTCTTGTAGTTGGTTGAGGAATCTTCCTCTTTCCACTGTTGTATGCAGTCCATACACTGCCGATACTAGGAACCACTCTCTATTTCCTATTAGCCTGAACTTCCCTGTGAGTATTCTTTTCATACCTATCCAGTAGTCTGCTAAGATTTCTGCGGGGTTCCATAGTATTGTGATGCCTCCTGCGCTACCTTTCGCATCTATGGTCATACATTCATACTTCGGTTTGATTTTGTTCAAGATTTCCTCCATTTTCCTTCCTGAGATTTTTGTTTCTTGTACCAACATTAGTTGGGGTTTTTATTTTTTTAGCCTATCCGCTACGTGTTTCTGCTTGCCTTTACTATTTAGGCCTCTTATATTCCAGGATGTGATTATCATTGGGGTACTTGATTTAGCTGATGGAATACCGCCGAGAGCGGCACTACTCTTCCCATGTTCACTAGCATTTCTCCCATGATCTGAATCAATTCCTGTATATTCCTCCTACCTCCTTTTTTCCGGCCTTTTGTTTTACTTTGTTGGTCTTGAGTATTATCCTGTTGGAGGCCTAATTGTTCTACCCTTTCTAATTTGCCCTGTCCCTGTTTCATTTGGTACTGTTGGAACGTTTCTCTATAGATTTTTTTTTTTCTCTTCTTGAATGAATCTTTCATCTAGGTGTTTCCATTCATCAAGAAGTTTCCGCAGTACTTCTTCTTCCGTGCTTAGTTCTTCTCCCTTGCTTGTGTCAATTTCCATCTCTGTGTTTTCATTTTCTTCCCCGCTTCCTTTTCCTCCTTTTCTATTGGTTCACTTTGTGCCTTTCTCTTAGTCTATGATTTGCCTTGTCTTGTGCTGCTTTCCTTTCCCTTTTCTCCCTGATAATCTATTGTTTGGGTTTCATTGTCTTCTTCTTCTTCTTCTTGTAGGATTTCAAAGCTATTTGTGTTGCTTGGCTGGGTTTGTTTTCCTTTCCTTCCTTCATTGGGATTCTCTCTTGTGTATCTTCTTTTGCTTTTTACTTCTTGGAACCCTTCCTGATCTTCGTGATTTTTCCTCTGTTGTTTGTTTCTCTTCTCCTCCTCTTCTATTGTGAGTGGGCATTCCTTGAACATGTGTCCATACTCATGACATCTTCTCCATTGGAAAGGTATGTGCTCATAGTCTAGGGTTTCTTGCCATATTTTCTCATGATGCTCTAACTTGACTGTATCTGGAACAGGGTCAGCTATATTCATATAGACACAGATTCTAACATATGAGGTGTATCTTCCCTTTTTTGTGGTTTCAGCTATTTTAACAAAGCTGCCTATTGTATTTCCTATTCCCTCTAAGATTTTAGGATCCTAGAAGTCCATTGGTAATTCGAACAGTCTTACCCATACTGGGGCTGCTAGGAATTTTTCTTTATCTGGGTTATAACATTCCTCCCAGTATCTCATAAATAGTCCCGCGGACCATTTTCAAACACTTTTTCTTTATCTTGCAGGTTCGAGAAAATTACTGTGAAGAAGCCTTTTGCTCCCAACTTCAACTCGATATGGCCTCGGGGTTGCCATTTTCGTTGGATCCATCTGGTGAGATCCTTTTCTGTTGGCCAAACTTCGATGAATTTGCAGATTAGTGCATGATCTTTCATGTAGCTTCTGTATCGCTCCAGCTTGTTCATCGGGATTATGAATCTTGGTTTCTCCACTGCACATGGTAAACACTTGCCTCTACTTCTTGCCTGCCATCGAGCTGCAAGGACAGGTCCCGTTTTTTTTGTTTCTTCCGCCTGGTTGCTATTGTTCTGACCTTCCCCTGCTACTACATCTTGATAGGAAGGGATCTCTCCCCTCCTTCCTTCCTCTGTCATCGTTGTTGGTTCTTGTTTTCAGTGTCTATTGCTTACTGTATTTTTTGGTTCCTGTGCCACCTACCTCATGGCTGCCTGACCATTAGGGTTTTTTTGCTTCAGAGCTCATTTTTTTGATCTCTTATAACTATAAAAACCAAACAACAAGATACATCTAATTGTTATTATATATATGTTTCAAGGAAAAAAAAATGTTACTCCAGTCAACCCAGTATAATAGAGATGTTGTAATGTTTAACATTTTGACTTGATCAAATATACATATAAAATTAATTATAATTATTGATAAAATTTTAATCATTAAATGACAAAATAAATAAAAGAATAGAATATAAAATAAAAATATAAAAATATATAATAAATTAAAACAAATTAGATTAATCTTTATTTTAAATTCATAAAATCAACTTTCTTTTCACTCTAAAAATAATTTCTATCTAAAAAAATCAAATTTAATCATTCTTAATATTTAATAAATCCAAAACTAAAATAAATCTAAGGAGTTGTCTTTAATGACTTTTTGGAGATTCCAGTGAGGCAATCCGGCGGAAGAAATTGAGGTTAAATCTAGATTTGTTACAGTTAAAATGGTTTTTTAAATGCATATTTGGATTCATCACCCTGAAAAACCCCTGGGACGCTTTAATTGCGCAGAAACTAGTTATCAAACTTGCGATTCCAATAAATTGCTGCCGGATTTTGACCGAAAAAACCCACTGGCATTATAGACAACTGCTAAATCTAATAATTATAATAAAATACCATTTTATGTATCTAATTTGACATGTGATATACATGCACTGAAATCAACCGATCTTAAATTATGAACCAGAATCCACCTAACAAAATGCAAAAGGTGGTTCTCTAAAAAACTTGTGTGGTCCTATTTGAACGATGCTTCTGGTTGCCAAAAAAGTCACATGTATCTTTCAAGGAAAAAGGAGTTCTATTTATAATAAGATACCACTTACATGTACCTAATTTCACAATTATATGATTTACATGCACTAAATATAATATTATTAAATAATCATATAAATCTCTGTGCCCTTAAAGACATGATCTAGTAAGCAGTTTTAAGTATTCTTGATGTTTATCTACTTACAAAAATGGTCTTTTCTACGGGCTAAAGGGATCGCACCAAACAAAATGCTCATGCTTTTTGAAGTAGCATGATATGCAAATCCTTCCTAATATTTTTTAAGATTCTGAGCATTGATATTTCGACACCGTAATTTAGAGTGTTCACATTATGCTTTATGGTTTTCATTTTTCAGTTTTTCGTTTTGTATATGGGGATTGGAGTTGTCTATAATGCGACTTTTTGGAGATTCCGATGACGGAATCCGGCAGAAGAAATGAGGTTAAATCTTGATTTTTAGCAGTTAAAATGGTTTTTTAACTGCATATTTGGATTCAGCGCCCTGAAAAACCCCTGGGAGCACTTGATTGTGCAGAAACTAGCTATCAAACTTGGGATTCCAATGAATTGCTGCCGGATTTTGACCGGAAAAATCCGCCCGAAAGGCTTTCAAAAAGTCGCGTTATAGAATACTGCATGGGGATTCAATAATATTTGTCTGTATGCTAGGAAGCAGTAACTGCCTAAACTTTTCCACGATTGTTTAAAGCGTGCGCTCGCTGTTAGGTTTTCTTCTTTACTGACAACCAATTTCCCTCGGGCTTCGGTGCCTGAGTATCAATTTCATTAAGCTAAGAGTACTAGACCTTTTGTCACCTAAAGCAGTTTGATTGGGAATCTGAATTCTGTTTTGAAAACCAATTGACTTATTAAGATTCCCTGAAATAGTAGGAATTTTATGGGGCGAATCCCTATGAGGGTCTCATATGCCAATAGATACCTTCAGTGTTTAGCCCATTGTTGGGGTTTTGAGCAAAGTACATGGTTTTTTTTTATAACATTCATTGTAAATAACAGACAATCCCAGCTTCATGTTACTTCTTATCTTCAGTACCTGCATGGCAGGTTGGGGACTCAGCGTCTAAAGATCGAAACACAAAACCCAAATTCCAAAAAATTACGCACTGAGTTTCTGCAAGTGAGTGTTCTACAAACCATACAATCTAGATCAGGTATAGATGGTATATTTAGATGCACTACAGGAGTGGTTAATTCAACAAGATTAAAAGTGTGAGACATGGTACTTACCTCGTTGGGTTCACTGCGGTTTCAACAGATCAGAACAACTTGCTGCTGAACATTGGATGGAAATGCATATTGTAACATGAAAATGCGGAACAAGATATATTGGATAGAAACCTTGAAGATTGAATCCTTAACATGCAACAATTCATTATAGTGGAATCTTATAAAACCAAATCAGATTTATTCTCTAAATATGTGAAAGATAGCATTCCATGCTACAAAAAGATGGAACAGAGTACACTCAATCTAAACCATCTGAATTGAATCCATAAGAGAGTTCATTTCCTTTTGTTGGAGTTCTTATAAGACACCAGGATAATTAGAACCGATACTCAGAATTCTGGATTATATTACATATGTCTGGTTTAATAATGGAACATAAAACAATAATGCAGAGAGAAATCACTAAGTTCTGCTTAGACAGGCTATGAGTCCATAACCCTCTTTCCAAAGCTCAAGGAGACCAGTTTTTAATGTCTATGAGAGCTGCAATCCAACCGGAATATGGTGTTCTCTTTATAATAAATGAAGTAGCTTCCTCCCAAAATAAATAAATTACAGTTTACCTAAGGGAAACTACTTGCTTGTCTTGTAACCCAACATTTGGAGGCTTGCTGGTGAGCAGCTTTTCATACAGAGCTGAGGGGCACTTGGATATAAAAAGAAGGCAACAGGTTTACAAGCAGGCAGAGGAGGCAATGGCACATCTCCATTTATGTACTGAATAATTTCTATCATTGTAGGCCGGGCTCCTGGATCAATATGAGTGCTCAAAAGTCCCACTCCTGCCAAGAATTTAACCTGTTCTGGATTGTATCTTCTCATCAGTCTCTTATCTGCTATTTCCACCAGCTTGTCTTCCTTCTGGAGATTCCAAGCCAATTCCAACAAGTCCACTTCATCTGGGCATAAATCTTGATCTATAGATCTCCTTCCTGCGACAATCTCAAGCACCAGAATCCCAAAGTGGTAGACATCCATCTTTTCATTAGGTTGCAGGACATGCATGCTTTCAGGGGGAACATGGCGTTCAATTTTTGATCCATCCAATCCCTTTTGGTGATCTTGATGAGCACCACTACTGCAAGAATTAATTAGCCCAAAATCTCCAAGCCTGGCTCTGAATGTGATATCAAGCAAGACATTACTGACTTTGATGTTCTTATGAACCAAACTCTTCTCCCAACCACTGTGCAAGAATCCTACTGCCTCTGCAACATCCTTAACTACCTTGTATCTTCGAGGCCATGGCAAAACCCCTCTGCCAAACAACCATTTGTCGAGACTACCATTATGCATATACTCATAGATCATCACAAGCTCACCAGTGTCATGGCACCACCCTTTCAAAGGCACCAGATTAGGGTGCCTCAATCTACAAATTCTCTTAACTTCCTTCAGCACCTTATTCTTATCAACATTGCTACCTTGCAAAAACTCCTTGGAAAACCGTTTTATAGCCACCAGTGCACCGTTTTGTAAGACACCCTGGTAGAAGATACCTTTATCCCCATGCTCCAGAACTTCACTCTGGCTAAAAGATCTGGTGGCCAACGATATCTCAGACATAGAAAAGCGCCTGGGTTTATTGGGTGGTGTGGGGCGTACACTATTTTTATTCAACAACAGTCTTTTTGTCATAGATTTGATCTGGTGCTTGGCTTTCTTATTGCAGAGCACAAATACTAAAGCTGTCAAAAAGACTGCAGCAACTGCAAGGAAGATCAAAAATGCACTAGAAGGCTCCCTCTGAGGTATTTTGGTGGTCTTAAACATCTTAATCTCACAGGTCGTTTCTGTAGGCAGGAGCAAAAACGCATTACTAACAGCAGAGAGATTCCACGACAGTATATTGTGAATCTGTGCTGCATGCCCGGTGGATGCAGAGAATCCCACGAACATGTATTCATTCAGAAAGCTGGAGAGATCGAGCCCTGCAGAGTAGAGTGGCTTGCTTGGCATATCATCGCCATCTTTAGCAAGACTTAGCTCTATCCATCGCTTAAAGCCATCGTACTTAATCCAGGCTCGGACATTGGAGCCACTTTTGAGGGACACCCCTGCATCAGCAGCATCAAGTGTTATGTTGGACACTATGCTTCCTAAATTAATGCCAACATGGTTGTCATTAGGATCTCCAAATTCAGTATTCTTGAATGTATCGAATTCCACTGCGAAGGCCTTATAAGTTTCATCGCAGGCATCATTGAGCATCCCCAACCATCCTCCAGGCCGACCAACGGTCATTTCGTCTGGTACCACCACGAATGCGAGCCCGCTGCTGCCATCAGAGGAATCAGAGTTCGAACTCGGAGGAGAAGCATCGATATGGAAGGAGAACGTGGTGTGGAAGGACGCTGGAGTGCCTGTTTCTGGATCCAGCATTCTTATGGGGGATGAATATAGTGCTTTTCCTGCCTGGAATGACAGATTAGACAGACGGGAGTCCACAGTAGGTATCTGTATGATTCCTCTGCCTTCGACGAATCCTGCGTTCCCCAGAAGCCTCATTTCATGATTTACTCTGTAATTAGCTCCGAAATCTATGAATGACAGCTGCTTTGTAACCTTGGTTGCAGGTCCCAATTTGGCACAGAAGGTCAATTGATGAGAAGCAAGGGAGGAAAATACTATAAATGTCAGAAAACGATGCTGAGAAAACATCTTGGTTCCTGTTACTGAACTTCTGTATCACTCATATGATCTTGACTTTGAGCTGACAAAGCTCAGGGTTCAGAGGTAATTCTACATCTATATTTTCATGAGGCTTGGAAGGTATGCAATCAACGATTTATAAATGTTGAATCTTAACAATTCACAGAGCATTTGTAAACATAGGAGTAGACATACTCAATGGTAACAGAGAACAGGGCTCTCAACATATCAGAGTCCCAACGAAATTGGAAATAGTATTGACAATTCTATAATAAACATATATACACTTAATATCCATCATTGGATGTGAACATCTTTGCCTGTAATATGCTCCCAGAGACGTGATCCTATTATTGATATTGATACTAGTAGTTGGTAGAAAACAGTAGAACCAGTGGGTCCTCAGCCATCCCAAACTTTTTCAATTTCACAATGTACAGTCTTCAGTGAATGAGACTACAAACAAAAATTCCAAGCAAATGGAAAAAATAAAAGGTTTCAGGTATAGAGAATATTGTTGACTTTTGTCATGGATGAGTCAGATTGGACAAATAGGAGCAGAGCATATCATGTGAGGCTAAGGTATACTAGAATAATATCCACATATTGCTAAGTGATGCAAGATTTGGATCTCAAATTTATTGTTGTTATTCTGCCAATTGTCAATTTTAGTTTACAGTTGCCTGTATGTGTCAAACTCTATGATTTAAGGCTTCAACATTACACTGTGCATTTAAGATCTATTTATGTGCCAACCTCTATGATTGAAAGCTTCTAGACAATACTTAGCATGTGAGATATAAGCAGGTTTCTAATCAGATTTTTTTTACCATTTTTAACGGTTTAATATAATTATTATTGTTGTTTATTTAATAAATTTATTCAAAACTTTGTAAAGAAAATAAAATAAAATTTGAAATTTTAATTATATAATTTGCAAAAATTAATATTTTAAACGACTAAATTTATAATTTAATTAAAATTGTATCACCACTTTTCTTTAAAAAATAAAAATAAATCTGTTAATTATTTTTAACTCTCCTCTCCATTAACCGAAACCTAATAGGTAAAAACAACCTGCCAAACACTATTCACCAAATTCTGGAAAATAGAAAAGGAGTTATTTTTACTTTTTGGACTTTTGAGTGTTTGATTCTGGCTGAAAAAATTGAGCCGAAATTTTGGGTTCTGTTATTAAAATTAGGTTTTTGATTGTATATATGCATTCAGCGTCTTCAAAAACTTTTATGGCACTCTATTGTGTAGGGGTTACCCATCAAAATTGTGATTTCAATAAATTCCTGCCAGATTTTAGAAAAATTAAACCAGAAAAAACCCACAGAAAAAACTTCCAAAAAATCACACTATAAACAATTCCAGTAAAAAACGCTTAATTATTATCCATAGATATATGAAATTTACCATAAATATGTAAAATGATACCGACCGGGAGGATACTCAATTGTCAGTAACCACCTCTGCCATAGAATGGAGCATTTGGAAACATCCAAAATGTACAGTACTAGATTGTCCCTAGGAATCAAAAAAAGCAAGTGCGTCCAGCCGTAAAGATACAAAATTCTTCTCATGCGGTGAAGAATTAAAGTGGCGGTCAAGCTCTAGAGATCAAGATTGATAAATATTTTTGTAGTTTTGTGTTTCGGTATTTATTTTAACTATTTTTAATAGATTGATTTTACCTATTAGTTTTGTGTTTCTGGTTTGATTTGAACTCTTCGCATATATATATCTTATGCGGTGATATTTGAACTCTCGGTATATAAACTTCTCGGTATATAAACTTCAGTGATCAGGTTCCAAACTCTCGTAGATTGATTTGAACTCTCGGCATAAAGTCTAGTCTTGGCATATACACTCGTAGATTGATTTGAACTCGGTATATACAGTTTCGGTGAACTTCGGTCGACAGTTTGATTTGAACTCTTCGCATATATATATCTTATGCGGTGATATTTGAACTCTCGGCATAAAGTCTCGGTATATATATAAACTTCGGTGATATATATAAACTTCGGTATATACAGTTTCGGTGAACTTCGGTCGACAGATTGATTTGAACTCTTCACATATATATATCTTATGCGGTGATATTTGAACTCTCGGTATATAAACTTCGGTGATCCGGTTCCAAACTCTCGCAGATTGACTTGAACTCTCGGCATAAAGTCTAGTCTCGGCATATACACTCGCAGATTGATTTGAACTCGGTATATACAGTTTCGGTAAACTTCGGTGATCCGGTTATAAGCAGTCTCGTCTCGGCAATATATAAACAGTTTCTTGGTTTTAAAGTTCGCAATCTAAAGCTTGGAGATCTTGGCTCGTATATCAGGTTCAGATATCAGGTGCACACATTCCTTATCTTTCTCTTTTTTTAATACATATTTGTTCATATAATTTCAAGTATGAATATTTCACCACAGTTACCAAAGATTACAAAGGGCAGACCTAGCACAGTTACTCTACAAGGCCTCTATGAGTATATAGAGTCTTTAGAGAAACGCAGAGAAGAAAGAGAAGCCAAGTTACAAAAGGAGTTAGAAGCCGTGTTTGAAAACAAATTTGCATCTCTTGAAAACACTATCCAGAAACAAATAGAAAATAAAATAGAACTCCTGGAAAATAAAATGGAGGCAATGGAGACTAGATTGCATGTCATAGAAAAACAACACCAAGATACTAACCAACCACCCCAGCAAGGAGACGCTGATAACTTAGAGGGTCTTAAAATGAAAGACATGATTAAAGAATTAGAAGAAAAAGTTAATAGCCAACTCACCCTAAATAATGTGGTAGATAAGTTAGATATTAAACCAATTAAAGACGAAATGAAAAAATTAATAGAATTAGACCACGAACGTAACAAAAGGACCTTAAACCTTATAATCTTCGGTTTAAACGAAGAAGAAGATGAGAATACTTTAGCCTTAGTCCAGACAGAATTACATAATAGATTACAAATTGAAACAGGGTGTCTCACAGAAGCAACAAGGTTGGGGAAATTAACCGAGAATAAGGGAAGATTAATCCGCATAAAGGTGAGCCCTACTGATCATAAGCACAACATACTTAGTAAAACCTCAAGTCTAAAAGGAACGGGAATATTCATAAATGAGGATCTCATTCCAGAAGACCAAGCAGAATTAAGAAAGGAGGTTCAAAAGGTAAAAGAAGCTAGAAAGGAAGGAAAATGGGCAATAATCAGAAACATAAAAGCCTTCATTCGGGACAAAAACCAAAAAGATAGTAATCAATAGCAACTAAACATGCTCCGGATCCTTTCTTGGAACTGTCGGGGCTTCCCATGGAACAAAGGCCCCAAGCTAAGTTGGATCTCAAATGCTGTTGATATTATTTTGCTTGTTGAAACTTGGGAGCACGAAGAATCTAAGGTCCCTAACATAGATGGCTTTACGCTATGGTCTACATGGAACAAGCGATCCTCCCGTAGAGGCATTGGGGGAATAGCTTGTTACATTAAGAAGAACATTTCCCCCTATGTTAGGCTTTATAAAAACGACCCTCACAACCAATTTAGTTGGATAGAGATTAGAGACATTAATAATAAAAAGTCCTACATAGCAATATGTTATTTCCCCCCCATTAATTCTAACTTCTATAAGAAGAAGAATCTAGATAAAACTAACCCTTACAATAGTTTAGAGAACGATATTTCTAGCCTAAGGAACGATGGTAATATCCTTTTAATAGGTGATTTCAATGCCCGAACTTCAAGCAATCAAGCTATCATTTTAAGCAATCGTTCCAACCCTAATCCTCTTTGGTTAGACGAAGACCCTACCATGGCTAGTAGGTACAAAAGGAGCTCTGAAGACCTCGGGGAAAATTTGTTTGGGTCAGAGCTTATCAAGCTCTGTAGTGCTCAGGATCTCATAATTTGCAACGGTCTAAAAAAGTGGCCCAATTCCAGCAGGATGACTTGCATCCATGGACTTGGTAGCAGCGTAGTAGACTACGTTATTTCTGATCTTCCTTTATACAACGAAATGAT
>APFE030825706.1:0-13710 GCA_000404065.3 Pinus taeda | reverse complement strand
AAATGTCCCTCAAGCAAGCTAAAAAGGATAATAAATTATCACCAAAGTATTATGGTCCGTACAAGGTGTTGCAAAAGATCGGTACTATGGCATACAAATTGGATCTTCTTGCAGCTTCTTTATTGCATTGAGTTTTCCATGTTTCATGTTTAAATAAGGTTATAGGTGACAAGCTCCCAGTTCAAACAATATTGCCAGAACTTGATGAGGAAGGAAAAATTGTATTGGAACCGGAAGCAGTCATAGAAACAAGAACTTGACAGCTATGAAATCGATCAATTCCGGAGTATCTTATCAAGTGGAAGAACTTATCCGCTGAATATTCCCCATGGGAGGATGAGAATTTTATATAGAAGCATCAGAACTACTCAAGCGTTGAGGACGACGCTTTTTTGAAGGAGAGGGGCATGTTGGGTCCCTATAATACTAGTGATTACCCCATTACTATTGTAGTTGTACCCCTTATTAATATTGTTGTGCCCCTATTGTCCCCATATTATTATTACTATGCCCCATAGAATCCCTCTATTGTTATTTCTGTGGCTTTATATTATTATTTTTAGGTTGGCTGGGTTATATTATGACTCCTTAGACTCCTATATATAGAAAGGAGGTTTTGTCATTTGAATCATCCAAGAATTGTTCATTTATGTAATGTAAAGGAGATTGCCTCCTCAAAGAGGCTGGATTTTAAGGCGTTGATATATATTTTCTATCTTTTCTTGAGTTGGTTTCATAAAACAAACACCGTCACCCAGTTGTTTTACTTCACCCATTACCTATTTTGGAATGTAAATGGGAAGTTATTTCTATCGATTTTATAACAGGGTTGCCCAAGTCAAGAAAACAGAATGATTCAATAATGGTGGTAGTTGATAAGCTGAGAAAATATTCTCACTTCATACCTATACAGTGTGCTTATAAGGCAGTATAGATTTCTAACATATTTACACAAACTGTTTTTAAGCTACACAACATACCAAAAGTTATAATTTCGGACCGTGATGTAAAATTTACATCAGCCTTCTCGAAAGCCTTGTTTGAAGGACTAGGCACTCAACTACATTTTAGTACTACCTACTACCCTCAGACAAATGGGAAGACTCAACAAGTAAATCAGGTAGCAGAGGATATGCTTCGATCTTATGTAATGCAATAACCGTTCGAGTGGGAAGAGTGTTTACATATAGTGGAGTTTGCTTATAACAACAGTTATGATACTTCTACACAAATGATCCCTTTTGAAGTGTTGTATGGGCGTAAATTTAGGACTCCCTCAAATTGGGGCGGTCCAGAAGATAAGTTAATGCTAGGGCTTGATATGCTAGCAGTAATGGAAGAAATGGTCAAAGAAGTACAAACCAATTTAAAGGTCGCTTAAGACCGACAAAAGAATTTTGCTGACCAGAAAAGAAGTTTTTGGGAATTCTAGGTGCGGGATCATGTCTATGTTCGTGTTTGGGCTAAAAAAGTAGACTGTAATGGAATGGATGCAACAAATTGGCACCTCGATTTTGCGGTCCTTTTCAAATGTTAGCATGAATTGGGCTAGTGGCTTATTAACTCGCCTTACCCAACCATATTTATGTGCACAATGTCTTTCATGTTTCTGTATTAAAGAAATATATATATGACCCCAAACACATAATAAATTGGCAGGATATACAGGTGAGTCGGAGGAATTGAACTCTCATAGGTAAATCTTATATAAATATACGTATACATAAAATATCGTATAACATATTTATGTTTTGATTTCATGAAATTGACTAAAGTTTTATTGTGGCATACAGGTCTAACCGGAAGGTGATTTCCTGGTCGAGCTAATGGGTATAATCAATAAGAGAGAAGTAATGTTGCAAAAATGAGTTATCACCCAAGTTAAAGTACAATGGCAACATTTTGGGCCAGACGAGGCTACCTGGGAAGATGAACAGACTATGAGGGAGATTTTTCCGAAGTTATTTCCAATAGAAGAACATTAGGACGATGTTCAATCTTAAGGGGGGAAGGTGTGATGTCCCCCATATATGTAAATATTTATTTACTACACTTTAAACAAACTGAATATTGATTAAGTTTATATAATTAGTTAATTTTGATTAAAATATATGAAAAGTGGAATGTCAGAATGATGGTAGTAATTGTTTGATTAAAATTAAATGTGGATGAATTATCAAAAGGGTAACAATTTTGTTTCTCAAACAGTTAGGTTGGGTGGTTACCTAAACCTAACTACTTCCATGAGAAGATTTATTCCAAGGGATCAAGAGGATGGGGCATATGAGATCATGAAGGAAAAAGGTTGAGAAATATTAAAAAAAAAGAAAGAGGTTAACTATGCTAGAAGGACAAACAATGATAAAGTAGCTATGTCTGGTTAAGACGAGATAGCTATTACTGTTTAAGATATAAGTTCTTGAGGAGAAACCCTGTGAGGGGTAGCTCGGGGGGAGACATAAAACGAAGCAGCGCTGGTCTCAAGGTTGGGAGGTGATGCCATCCTAAGTCGATAATACCCACATTATGCCAATAAAATTGCATGTCATTGGTCCCAAGCCTTAATCACCTGATCCACGGTGATAACCTTCACAAATAAAGGTTTAAGGCTTCTTAATTAAGTTTTATGTGGAAACGTTTCATTCGACTATTCAATAGTGTGATCCTCAATTAACCTTAGAGAAAAACTCTATTCAACCCTCCATAACCTTAGTTGATTCATAACATCCGCTCATTTTAACCATACCATAGTTAGACCTTGTCAACTCGACTTAAACCTTTTAATTCACTTTATTTCTATTATAACCTCATATAATAGAAATATAGCCTAGACCCACTTAACCTTACCTTTCTGCCACCTTGCACATATACCTATGCTCACCTTTATCGGTTCAATCCTCCACTATTGATTTCACTCCACGAGATCAACGACTATCGTGTGATGTCCATTCATCCTCCAGAACTCAATTAACTTTAACTCACATCCATAATCATATCAGCTCCGCTCAGCAAATTAACCTGCGAAAATCTTCTCAACATGATATATGTCCGATCAATCCACCAACGGACGTTCTTGATCACTAGATCTCAACAAACCTTAACCCCACTATATAAAATTTTATCGTGTCCATTTTTCAAAGATTCATCCATACTTTCTCAGCACGCGATATCCGTTCGATCACGGATTTAATGGACAGTCCGATCTCTTCTAGATTTCAACTCAATTATAATATGGTTCATACCTTCATTGGGTTTGTTTTCTATAAACCACTTATGATCTTTATGCTACGCAAAAAACACTTATGCCTAAGGAAACCGCTCTCCTCTTCAGCTAACTCTTAGCTTTAATCTCAACTGTTCATTTCTTTTAATTTATGTTGTGCGAGTTAATCTTGGTCACCCATCGCTTTCAACTTCATTCATTGATCTTATAGATCCAATAGTTCCTATGCATCGTCACTTCATTTCTTTGCACTTCTCTTTACTTCGTTTTTATGCCATTCTCAACGTTCTTTTGTGGTTTCGAATTTCTCTAAGGTTTTAGTATTTAGTTGTTCTGCAATACAACTCCCTCTTGGACTTACCCCGCGTACTCTTAACATAGTCACTCCTGAACCTCAACTGTGATCCTTCAAATGGATTCAACGATTAAATCACAATCCTTTATCCTCACGTATTCTCTATGTTCTGCTCGAATTTCACTTGCAAAAATATGCTATGCAGAAACTCTAATTCACACACAATTTATCATTCGATTACTCAATCCACACTTACACAATTCAAGAATTGAATTCTCTCTCTCTCTCTCTCTCTCTCTCTCTATATATATATATATAGATGTATGTATGATTACATAATGAGACTCTCTACCTCTCTGGCCTGTTTTTCTAATCAGTGGCCTATATTTTCCTACCTACCCATAGGCTTACAATCAAACATCTAACTCACAATCTCTAACTAGCTAACCCCTTTCTATGCCTTTTAGGCTTACATTTATACAAAAGGATTCTATAACCAATTCTTGGTTTAGATCCATAAATTTCTCAAAAAATTCCTAAAATCTCTTATTTATCCCTAAGGATCCTCTTTAATCCACAAATCATGTAACCAAATCCTAATCTAAGATTTACAATTGATTCCCAAATATTTCAACTATCCTAAATCTCTCATGTTCTCCAACATTCGAGAACATTTACAAATATGCCTCGCAATACTTAATTAATTCCTATGCTCATTGAAATCACTCAAAATCTTAAATAATTACATTAATTTAACACTTAGGAAACTAACTTCCTTAAAATACAAGAACCCCTATGTCTACTAAAATACAATGATTTTTCTAAGCTGAATGCTCCTGCATCAGACTCCCAAGATAGAAAATATTCATGATCTCCTGATTTTGTGTCTTCATATCTTGATAGAAAACCTCCAGGGTCCCAAACTTTAGTTTGTAGTTTTTTGAAAGCTTTGCACCTTTGCTACAACTGGATGTCTGCTGTCTTCTGTTTCATCTTCCTCTCCTTATCAATTAGGTTCAAATTTTGATTGATCACACTTCCTGCTACTGTCAATCTCCTCCATACAGACTGTTTCATGATTAACTTCCATAACTCTTCAATATCCATCTCCAGCACATCCTTGGGCTAGTCCATACTCTGCCACTTACTGCTACCTCTTTCTCTTTGTCTCGAGTTATTATTGTTGTTCACTAACTCTTCAAACTTCTGTTCATTATCTTCTCATTGAAGTTGTCGGATTCTATCAACCACCATTTCATCTTTACCCTCTTTCATGTTTGTTTCTTTTTGCATTGAATCCTGACTATCTAGCATTCTTTCCACTAATTGAACATCTCTGATTCATGGATTAAAATTTTCCATAAAATCCTCTTCTTCCATCTCTATTTGGCTACTCATCTGTGCCAAATTTTCTCTAGCATCTGCAACTAAACCTACACTCACAATTTTTTTTATAAATAAAAATCATAAGGCTTTTGCGCCTCTTCTTCCTTTGGCAACACATTAGTATGCTTCTCTAATTTCTCCTCCTCTATCAGCACATCAATATGCTGATTTAAATTCTCAAAAGAATTTATGACACTGTTAGCTAGTCCCTCCTGCACACCATCTGCTTCCATGATTTCTTCTTGCACTTTTCCACTGTAGTGAACTCCTTCCTCTGCAATCACACTATCATGGTCTGAATTTTCCAGAAAATACTCCAACAATTCAATTTCTCTGTTACACTTCATAAGTACTTCATCATTACTTCATCATTACTTATGATTCCTGCATTTATACAAAAATTATCAATTTGAAAATTATAGAGTTCAATAATCTCAATTGTTGCTTCACATATCAATTCAGATTGATTCTCATCTCCTTCCTTCTCAAGAAGTTGTTCTTGTCTTGTAACAACATCAAACATCAATGTTTTACTAAAGTCTTTCTGTTGTTCCAAGTCCTCTACATGACTCAGAAATATTTTGATGGTCTTTTCTTCAACCTCTTCAAGCTGCCCACTTGGTTGCTTTATATCCTTTTCCACTTCTTCTTGCTCTTGGCAATCATCATGATCAAATTTCCTATGCTTTCAGTCCTTGCAATATGCTAAAAAGTAAAACTTTGCCCCAGTTGTGTACATGTATTTACATGAGACCTATCTATCTCATTTTCTTTCAGAACAAAATTTAGATTCTACTTGTCTTCTTCCTCCTTTATGAAAATATTAGCAAATTGTCCTTCTTTACATGTTTCACCTGCAAACATACACAAATTATTAGATTTACAATCATGTGACCTTTTGATCTCACTTGAAGTTTTAGTCTTCAAGTCTTCATCTTCACCTAGAACTTCACCTTGTTTTGGTTCATAAAATGGAAACTTCCATTTCTAACTTAGCTTCTCTGAGTTCTTCTATGATCCACTTCACCTCCCTCTATTTTAGCCTTCTCTATAGCTTATGTCACTTCACTACCTTTTTTCTCAAGACCCAACCTAGTATTTGGTTTTCCTCAAGTATCATCCTCAATACATTGAGTTTTTCTTTCAACTCAGCAATCTATTTGTCAATTTCCTCTTGACTCATTCTCTTCCCATTTACCTATTCTCCTTCTTCACTTTTCTCCTGTTGTGGTCTTCCTCGGAACCTCTGCTATGACTATCGATAGAAATCTTCTTCTCCATCTCTATGAGTTCTTCACTCACTATGAGCTACACAAGTTTTTGCAACAACAAATCCTCCCTATTGCATGCTACCTCACTAAGCTTCTCTCCTTGAGCTTAGTCATTTGGCATCTTTTTGGTTCTCTTCTTTGGAACCATATGAGCACTCCATGCTCTAGATTTCATCTCATCTGCACTTTTGAGAACACAACTATCCTCTTGTATTTGAAACACAAGTGAAATACTAGGTTCTGTCACTCTCTCAGAGAAACCTTTACTGGCTTTCCTCATCACTGCTCTTCATGATGTGATATTCTTTATGAGATGCTTCACTAATTACTATTACTTTCATATCAATGATAATTAAACGAAAGATCATTTCCGGCTTTCAATTGCTTGTTGTTCAACTTCATTATGAGAAAAATCTTGTCATCTCTGTCCAACCTTCAGTCGGATTCTTCAGGTTCACTGCCACCTGTTTTTCCAGTCTGTCAATCACTTTTTTCTTTAGAACTTATAGAACTTTCTTTATTTGTCTACTTCTATCAAGATTTGCTCTATCTTTAACCTACAAAACTCAAACGAGAGTTAAATAAAACAATACTTGTATGACTTTACAAGAGGTCTACATCCACTCTTCACATTGAGTGAATCTCCATTTTCCTCAAGAAAACAAACATCAATGTGCTTATTTTATGCTTCTGCAACCTCTTCTTAAGATTATCACTTACTATCATCTTATGTCATGCCTTCTACTTATCAGATTCAAATAATTGGATCTCCTCTTGCCTGTATCATGTCTTTAAAACATAACATAGAATTTCCTTATTATGCTTTGATACCAAATGATACCAGCCTAAGCCAACAATACCCACATTATGCCAATAAAATTGCATGTCACTGGTCCTAGGCCTTAATCACCTCATCCATGGCGAAAACCTTCACAAATAAAGTTTTAAGGCTTCTTAATTAAGTTTTATGTGGAAACGTTTCATTTGACTATTCAATAGTGTGACCCTCAATTAACCTTTGAGTGGAATTCTATTCAACCCTCCATAACCTTGGTTGATTCATAACATCCGCTCATTTTAACCATACCATAGTTAGACTATGTCAACCCGACTTAAACCTTTTAATTCACTTTATTTCTATTATAATAGAAATATAATAGAAATATAGCCTAGACCCACTTAACCTTACCTTTCT
Source organism: Pinus taeda (assembly GCA_000404065.3). Taxonomy (NCBI): domain Eukaryota; kingdom Viridiplantae; phylum Streptophyta; class Pinopsida; order Pinales; family Pinaceae; genus Pinus; species Pinus taeda. The sequence continues at coordinate 6,340 of APFE030825706.1, read as the reverse complement.
GCAACCTTGCACATATACCAATGCTCACCTTTATTGGTTCAATCCTCCACCGTTGATTTCACTCCACCAGATCAATGGCTATCATGTGATCTCCATTCATCCTCCAAAACTCAAATAAGATTAACTCACGACCATAATCATATCAGGTTCGCTCAGTGAATTAACATACGCACATCTTCTCCACGCGATATCTGTCTGATCAATCCACCAACGGACGGTCTTGATCACCAGATCTCAACAAAATCTTAACCTTGTTGTATAAACTTTTACCGGGTCCATTTCTGGAAGACTTCTTTGCACTTTCTTAGCACATGATCTCCGTTTGATCATGGGTTCAATGGATGGTCCGATCTCCTCCATATTTCAACTCAATTAAGATATGGTTCATACCTTCATTAGGTTCGTTTTCTGGAAACCACTTACGTTTTTTATGCAACGCAAAAACCAGTTCCACCTAAGGAAATCACTCTCATATTCCGCTAACTCTTAGGTTTAATATCCATTGCTCATTTCTTTTACTTTATGCTGCGCGACTTAATCTTGATCGCCCATCGCTTTCAACCTCATTCATTGATATTATAGATCCAATGGCTCTTGTGCATTATCACTTCATTTATTTGTACTTCTCTTTACTTCGTTTCTATGCCATTCTCAGTGTTCTTCTGTGGTTTTAGGTTTCTCTAGGGTTTCAGTATTTATTTGTTGTGCAACACAACTCCCTCTTGGACTTACCCTATGTACTCTTAACACAATCACTCATGAACCTTACCTGTGATCCTTCAAATGGATTTAACGATCAAACCACGATCCTTCGTCCTCACTTCTTCTTTGTGTTCTACTCGAACTTCACTTGCAGATATATGCTACACATAAACTCTAATTCACACACAATTTATCATTCGATTACTCAATCCACACTAACACAATTCAGGAATTAAATTCTCTCTCTCTCTCTCTCTCTCTCTATATATATATATATTACTCAATCCACACTCACACAATTCAAGAATTGAATTCTCTCTCTCTCTCTCTCTCTCTCTCCTTATATATATATATAAACAAATGATTACTTAATGAGACTCTCTATTTTCTAATCAGTGGCCTTTGTTTTCCTACCTGACCATAGGCTTACAATCAAACCTCTGACTCACAACCTCTAACTAGCTAACCCCTTTCTATGCCTTTTAGGATTACATTTATACAAAAGGATTCTATAACCAATTCGTGGTTTAGATCCATAACTTTCGCAAAAAAATCCTAAAATCTCTTCTTTATCCCTAAGGATCTTCTTTAATCCACAAATTATGAAACCAACTCCTAAACTAAGATTTACAATTGATTCCCAAATCTTTCAACTATCCTAAATCTCTTATGTTCTCGAACATTTGAGAACATTTACAAATATGCCTCAAAATACTTAATTAATTCCTATTCTCATTGAAATAACTCAAAAGGCTAAATAATTACATTAATTTAACACTTAGGAAACTAACTTACTTAAAACACAAGACCCCCTATGTCTACTAAAATACAATGATTTTTTCTGAGTTGAATGCTTCAGCATCACGAGGCAAGATAAACAGAGAATTAAAATCTAGTTCAACTCGAATTTAAGTGAGAGAATTAAAATCTAGTTCAACTCGAATTTAAGTGAGAGAGATAAGTATAATCTAGAGACCCTACCTTTTTAGTCATAGGATTTATCTTCTAATTAGCATGATGGATATGCTTTTATTTTAACTAAATTAATTACTATGAAAATTATGGACCTAGTAATTAAGAAGGCTATGTGTGTAAACCTATAGAAGAACCAAGTTAATTACTATTAATTCATAAAGATAGTAAACTTGTTGAATAATTAAATTATTTACTATTAATTCATAAATAAACTAAACCTATAGAATAACCAAGTTATTCACTGTTAATTGATAAAGACAGTAAACCTATAGAATAACGAAGTTATTCACTATCACTTCATAAAAACAGTAAACCTATAGAATAACAAGATTAATTGTTATTAACTCTTAAAGACAGTAAAACCGTAGAATAGCGGAATCATTTACTGATAAATTGATAGAGACAGAAATTAAAAATAATAATGAAGAACCCGCAAATAAATGAAACTATCTGTTGTTAAATTCATAGAAGCAACTAATGAAGTAAAGGAAGGTGCGTAGTTTTCCAGTTAGGAAGAACGCAAGAAAATGTGATTATAACCCTAATTTTTGATTAGAAATGCAACATTGGGAGTTAGGTGAGGAACAGGGTTCTGCCTCATTACTAGAGCAAGAAAAACCACTAACCCTTAGAGAAAGAAATATAGTATGTAGGGCTTTCCAGTACCAACTCAGCTCCAAGAGGGCAGAGCTGGAACTAAATCTAGCTAAAGGATATAACCAAAAAGAAAACTTTACAACCTAGAAAGGAAAAGCAGGATATGCCGCTAAATAGTAACCATAGTAAATACCATAAATAATGTGCTACAAGTTAATAGAAAAGTTACAGTGCCTCAATACGGAATTGGAGAAATATATGCATAAAGAGCAGAACCAAAGTCTGAAATAATTATTATGTAATAAAAACTGAAACACCTTTAGTTTAGAGCCAAATAACAGACGAATACAGCGCAAAACCCCAAGCGAGGGTTTCATCTTTTACACTTAAAAACTCATAGATTCTAAGGTTGAATTGATGGCTCTGAGCCTTAAAACTAAAATACATACACTGTATCGGAACCTCTAATCCATTTCAAAATTGACGCATTCAACTAACATAGGAAAAGAAGCTAAGAAATCCCCATTCTGTATTTAACCAACACCCCTCACCCATACCTGGTGAAGACTTTCTGAGGAATAAGGATTTTGGCAGAAGGAGCAAAGCTCCAAACGCTTCAGCACCTGGGCATGAAAACCTGACAAATAAGCACCAAGAAATCAGATTAGATTCAATGATGAACTTTAAGAAAAATAAACCAAAATCAACAATATAGAAATGGGAGTATGGGAGTATATACAAAAGATACATCAGAACTGGACCCAGATGCGAGGATAGTCTTGAGAGGTAAAGTGTAAAAAATAGGAAAGTCCTTAGTTCCCATGAAAAACACTTCAACCCAACACTAAGAACGCTTCAGAAGGAAGAAAAATACAAGCGGAAACCATTACCAAAGAAAGAATTCCATAGTGAACCAGAGACCGAACAAGTGTATGGAAAATGCACCAAAGGACCGGTTTCCACATCCTCACAGAGTTTAGATCGATGGCAAAATTTCTCCATCGTTTGATTCGGAAATCGCCGAGGCACCATTGATGTTGCACTCTTACCCGTGCAGGAAGTCCCAGCTAGACACCACGGCGAAAGCTCAAGAGGCCGTGGTTCCTCAACCCTAGGGGCAGTAAGCCGCCCAAAAAGGATGCCATTAATTACTGAACAAATGTCGAATGATGTAATTAAAGATTGAACTGAGTCATGTGCTTAAGGTATAACTAAACTAATGTGAGGTGACTCGTATATCACCACAAAACCTTAGTAAATGTTACTACAGATCTTATATCTATGCCTATGTATTGCAAAGATTCAAGAATTAAATAAGTGTTGCGGTAATAATAAATCCGTTTGTTTATATGTTTAGGGGCTGAGTCAATGTATTATTACCAATTAAATAAGTAGATCCTTGGTTTATACATTGAAGGACTAATGCACTGTATTGTTATATAGATTATATATATATATAGTTATTTATTGTGAAGGTTTTACTTATGGGTATGTGAGAATTGGATTATTTTTTATTAATAAAATTACAAACATTTTTTTATGTGCAATGTCATGAAATAATAATAATTCATATTGTTAACCATTTTATTGAAAAGATATAATTAATAAATATATAAAATTTAATAAATTTAATTAATAAGCATACTATTATAAATAAGAATATTTATGTATAGGTATGTGAAAATTATATAAATCTATTTAGATTCTTTTAACTATAGATTTATCAAGCCCGAGATTTATCAAGCCTCAAGTGAGATCAAATCTCTTTTCATTTTAAAAGGGGTTTTCATCTCAAGAAATTTGATCCTTCCTTGCTCTTGGTAGATCGAGAGGACTGGTTTAATTTCCCCTTTAAATAGGCTATATTCCACATTAATATCATGGGTCCATACTAGGAGTTCTTAATACCAAGGGCCATTATTAGTATTATTATTATTATTACATGATTATTTTTATTTTTATTTTTATCGAATTAAAATGTTTGCATTACATTACATAAATCCTCTTATTCTATTTATTTATTACATTAATCTAATTTGATTTAGTGAAAATGTTAAACATTACATTATAGCACACACACATATAAATAAATGTGCACTATTTTTCTATATATAATTAAGATTTTAATAAAATTTAAAATAAGAATAGAGATGTAAAATTTATACAAATATAAATAATATTATTAAGAATCAACATAGATTTATTTTATCTCTAAACCTAATCTATTAAATGCAAAGAAGAATCAAAATTTTCAAGGTAAATAAATTTGTATTTTCAATAATTTAATCCTTATAAATCTCAAATTAAGATGAATCTAAACTAATTTAATTATGCTATAAAAATTATTTAAAAAACAATGTACCAAATTATTAAACATAACAAAAACATATTAATATAATTAATTATACTTTATATAAATATATTTGATGATATATTTAAATATTATTAACTATATATATATATCAATTATTCTGGAAAAATAAATTCTTAATTTAAAAGTGGGTAGTGGTCTATACTTCTAAGACTCTTTGGGATAATAGAACTGGTCAAATTTGCAATACTAAGAAGGTGGAAGATGAATCTGGTTCTTACTCACATTTGCTCTCAATTCACTAACATGTGCCACACATCCAATCTTCTTGATTTATTAAGCCAACCCAACTACATCGATCTTGGAAGACTTTTTTTTTTTTTAATCACGGAAATAAGATTTTGTTAAATAACAATTAGATTATTTTTCTTTTCTTGAAGTTGGATGCATTTGTCTTAATAAACCTTAATCATCATCATCATCATAAATCAGTATTAAAAATAATTTTTGATGATGATGATGATGATGGTGGTGGTGGTTAAAGTCCACTGAGACCAAAATTTGGTCTATGGGACCTAGAGAAACAAATTATTTAGTTTGATTTAAGGTTTTATTTCTATGCTCAAAAAGATTGGAGAGAAGGCTCCCAAGTTCACTGTAATTTTGACATTGTAAAAGGCTAGGAAGGTCAGTATTGCGACAAAGATTATGAAAGTGAGATCTAATGTGGTTGTACATGGGGCACTCTAAGAGGAAGTGGTTTTCATCCTCAATGTTCCTATTATCATAGAGATGGCATATTCTTTCAGTCCATGGTGTTTTAGGAACTGTCCAACGAAGTGTTTCACTATGGAGCTCTTGAGAGTTCGTTCTAAACTTTGCTAGATTATTTTTCTTATTTGAGCTAGCTAAAACAGAGAGATACTTTTGATCTTCTAGGGTGGGGTTGATGACCTTCTTATAAGAACTCAATTTTATTTTAGCCGCTAAATCTTTCTCACACCACATTTTTTCTTTGAACTTAGAAATAACAATATTTTTAATGTTATTAATGTTTTGCAATGCATCGTTCTCGTTGATCTCCCAATGGTTCATCCAGGCCCTCGTGTCTTTATACCATCCCCGTTTGAGACTTAGATGGTTTTGGCTGGAAATTAAAGCTAGCTTGGGAAGTCTATGATCTCCTATGTTATTGAGCTTGTGCTTGTTCAACAGAAGCCTAGTCATAGCTATGACTAGGCTTTTGATAGGGGAAAGACCTACTTCTATAAGGAGAATAGGGCAGGGGAAAGACCTAATTTTATATGTTCTCCGAGATTTTCTATCTATATTTGTATTTAATATACAAATTAAAAGTTTATAAATTATTTAATATTCATGCTATTATTATAAATACTATTTTTTATATTTAATCATTATAATTATATTTTTAATAATATAAAGTTTATTAAAAATATTTAAGAATACATTTTAAAACATAATACAATAAAGAAATAGTTTAAAAAATTAATTACCTATGTAATTATTGATTAACTATTTTTTTATTTAATCATTATAATTGTATTTTTAATAATATAAAGTTTATTAAAAATATTTAAGAATGCATTTTAAAATATAATACAATAAAGAAATAGTTTAAAAATTAAGTTTCTAAATGTGTTTAGTTGAATATTAACCAATGCTATTTTTGAATAGGGATTATTTTACCTTTAAATTTCTAAAAAATAATAGGATATTAAATAATTATAAGTGTTT
>APFE030825704.1:80082-138225 GCA_000404065.3 Pinus taeda | reverse complement strand
TTGTCCCTAAAAATGTGGCATATGGAAAATTTGTTAAAGCGAGATTTTAAAGACAAAATATCTTCTAAAAGAGGCTTCAATATCTGGTTTTGACACATTGCATTGCCATTAACCCATTTAACAACATTCATGGAGTCCCCGAAAATTTGAATTGATGAAATGTTTCTTTGTAATGACCAGCATATGAGGAGGCGTAAAGCAGACAACTCGGCATAGTTGTTTGAACCAGAACCCAAACCCACAGAAGCTTTTAAAGTATGATCATGATTTAGGTGAATGCATAGACCAGCACCTACCCTGTTTTGTTGAGATGCCCCGTCAAAAAAAGCCCAAGGAGAGCCTTCCTGTATGATTATGGGCTTGTTATGTTTTTGAGAATTTTTAGACTCAGGGGGCGGAATGGAGGAGTAAATGGCAGCACAATTTGTAGCAATAGATGATGAGGATATGACCTGGTCTTGAAACACACTTTTATTCCTAGCTAGCCATACTCCCCAGAAGAAGATAGGGGGAAGGTTCCTTAAGTTTCCCTCCGGGTGATTATGCCACCATTTGCTCCAGGCTTCTTCCACCGGGCAGATCCCCATTGTGCTTTTAATTTTAACAGACATGTTAACTCCCCCCAAATCCTTGTAGAGATAGCACAGGAAGTAAAAAGATGATTAATTGTTTCCCCTTCCATCTTGCAAAGCGGGCATCTCCCAGGCCCAATGAAGAATATGGCTTGTAGAATATCCCAGGTCGGGATTTTTCTCTTTAACATGCACCATAAGAAAATCCGGGACTTTAAAGGACATTTTAACTGCCACATATTTTTCGACCACCACTCCGGGGTAGCCCAGCCTTTCTTTCCCATAAGGAAAGAGTAACCATCTTTTGGGGTGTAAACTCCTGTTTTTCCTTGTGCCCACATCAGAACATCCTGGTCACTTTTTATCTTGACATTTGAACGATGGAGTTCTTTGATATAAGAGGCCCATTCATTATGCCATCTAATGTTTAAACTGAGGTCCTCTGCATTTTTCCAGGCCTGCCCCCATATAGTTGAGTGACCCACTTTCTCCACTTGATTTAATGTGAAGAATCCTTTGCTGTCCAGGTGTCTCAGGAGACCAGGGGACAGGGCGAAAGTTTCATTACACCCGACCTAGGGGTCCCTGCCATTTCTTACTTGTTTTCCATCCCCCACTTTCCAAGCCAAATGTTGTTCAATCACAGAGAAAGCCTCAACCGTGGCCTTCCAGATGACTGAGGAATGTTTCATCTTCTTATCCTGGCTTTGAATCCAGTCTTCCATTGGGATTGGGTCTATGTACTTCCTTTTGACCACCCTGGTCCAAAGGTTCTCCAATGTGATAAGTCTCCACCCTGATTTAGCGGCCAAGGAAAGACTGAATTCAGGGAATCTCTTGATTCCCCAACCTCCCCAATCTTTTGGTCTAGCAAGCTTGTCCCAAGCCACCCAAGGAAGGACAGAGTTATCTTTTGAACCTGCCCATAAGAATCTGCAACACAGCCTTCTGATTTTCTCCAAAACTCCTTTGGGGATCCAAGTAAGTGCTGCCCAGTAGACAGGAATGGCCAATAAGACAGATTTGATAAGGGTCAATCTACCTACTCTAGATAGCAATTTGAAACTCCAATGAGAGATTCTTGCTTCTAGATTTGCTATAAGCCAGTTCCAGTCCTCTTTTTTGTATGCATCCGGCTTTAACCAGAATCCCAAGTATTTAAAAGGAGAGTCCAGGGGCTGGATATGGAAAGGAAAAAGGGTGGTCATCATAGTGCTTTCTCTTTTGTCAAAACCTGCCACACAAACTTGAGATTTTCCTGAGTTTATCTACATTCCCGTGGCTTTCAAAAATAGATCAAAAATGCTTTTAAACTCCTTTAATTCATTATATGATCCATTAGAGAAGATGAGGATGTCATCAACAAAAAGCAGATGAGAGATGTAAAGATTAATTGCTACCTCAATACCTTTTATCTTCTCTGCCCTTCTGGCTTTGTGGATCAATCTGCTGAGCCCTTCTGTCACTAGAAGGAATAGGAGTGGAGATAAAGGACATCCTTGTCTGAGTCCCCTTTGGCTTTTGAAGAAAGGGGAGGCAGATCCATTGATCAAAACAGCAAAGCTAACATTTGATATACAGCGCATAATCCAGCTTATGAAGGAGTAATTGAAACCCAAATGAGTAAGCAGCAGCCGGAGATAGAGCCAGTTGATTCGGTCATATGCCTTAGAAAGGTCAATTTTTAGGACCACCCCCTTCTTCTTCTTCTTTTGTTTGACACTGTGAATTACCTCTTGGGCTACTCTGATGGCTTCATGAATTTTCCTTCCATCCAGAAAGCCGAATTGTTCCATTGAGATGTTTCTGGACAAGATAGGGACAATTCTAATCGCTATCACCTTTACAATAATTTTATAAATACAATTACAAAGTGATATTGGCCTGAGATCTTCGAAGGTCTCCGGTTCATCTTTTTTAGGGACGAGACCGATGAAGGTTGAGTTAAAAGGTCTATAGGTTTCTCCTTTCAACCTTGATTCTTCCACAACTTCGGTGATCCTTGACCCAATTAAATAAAAAAAATGGAGAAAAAGTTCAATAGTCCACCCATCAGGGCTGGGGCTTTTGTCTTTTGCCATATTTTTCATTGTTGCTTCAACCTCCTCCTTGGAGACGGGGATTGATAACTCAACTGCTTCATCCTCCTTGATGAATCTTGGGAAACATTGAGTAGTCCTCATGACTTCTGCGATGGTGGCCTCTCCTGAATCCGAAAAGATTCTCTAAAAGTGCCTTTGACCCAGGCCCGAGAGGTCTGAGAAGGTTTTAACCACCCTTCCTTCTTCATATTTAAGGCTCCAAATGGTATTTGCAGATTTTCTACCTTTTGCAAAATTGTGGAAGAAACTTGTATTTTCATCACCTGATTTTAGCCAGATTGCTCTGCTTTTGAGTCTCCATTCCTCTTCCTTTGCCAGGAGAATATGATTTTGGGTCTTTTCCAAATGGAGGATTCGATCCTTTGAGGCCTGAGTAGAGTATCCATCTGCTTCAATACTTTCCAAATTCTTCATCTCCTCCCTTATTTTCAACAAATCTTCATTCTGCTTTTTTTTGCCTTTCCTTTGCCTAGGATATAGTCGCTTTCTTTAATATTTTCAGGTTTTCCATGAACAGGAAACTTTTTTCCTCACTAGCGTTCCTGTCAAGGCGGATCCATGTATTCTTAAAAAGATTATTGAAGGATGGATCTTGCAGCCAGGAGGAGTTAAATTTAAAGGGCGCAGGGGGCTTTGGAGGAGGGAAAGATAGCTCCAAAAAGATGGGAAAATGGTCTGAATTTCCAACCTCCTCCACCCATTGCCGGAAAAGGGGAACTTTAGAGATTAGGCCCTCAGAAAGCAAAAAGCGGTCTAACCTCTTTACGATCCGGTCCTCCCCAGATCTTCTATTCCTCCATGTTGGCTTTAACTTGATCGGGGAAGGGTCGATGAGATTATTATCCAGAAGAGTTTTATGAAAGAAATCCGACAGGGGATCCTCCCTGGCTGAGGGGCCCCAAGCCTCCGCTCTACCCATAGAAAAATTTAGGTCCCCTCCCAAAAACATCAACGGTGAGTTCATCAAAGACTTTTCCAACAAATCCGTCCAGAAAGGCTCCCTTCCTTGACATGGCCCATAGATATTTACAATTAGGAAAGGGGAGGGGAAATCTGGAGATATAACTTCCATGCCCATTACTTGCTTCAACCCCCAAAGGTTTATACACTTTATTCTTCCTTCTTTATAACCGATGGCAAGGCCCCCCGAGTGACCTGAAGAATCTATAGCGTAAAAAGACCACCCTGGCAGTAAAGATCTTAGCATTGTTTCTACCTCTGAGCCTTTCCCCAGCGTTTCTTTGAGGAAAAGGATGTCGGATTTGGAATTTTGTAACCAGTCTCTCAAGGCCAGTTTCTTAGGCTTACTGGCCAAGCCTCTACAATTCTAGGAAGACATGATCATTTTATAACAGATTCGGGGGTCTGCACTGCTCTAAGAACCCGAGGGATAGAGTATTGTTTTCTGTCAGCCACATCCATCTTTGCTTTTAGTTTTGCCTTTGAAAGGTCTGATTTTCTTCCCCTCTTGCCCCTGGTAGTCCCATGAGAGGGAAACTGTCCAAGGCCACCAATGGCATCAGATTGCTCAGGCTTTTACCCCATTGATCTGAGGTTATAGGGACATGGGGTATTTTGAACCGGTAGAGTAAGAGGAGGCCAGTTTTTGTCACATTGTAGATCTAGGGACGACTTTTCTACAGGGAGAGGATCCATTATAGGGGGGGGACTTCTGAAACAACAGCTTTGGAATGGGTTTCAATATGAGAAGGAGAAAAAGATGGAGATCCAAGCATAGAAACTAAAATATGATCAGGATCTTGTGATGAGATATGAGGGGAATTCGAACACTTACCCATGACCTCCTCGCGGGATGTTGTTGGTGCAGGCGAAGGGATCCTGAAATCCTCCTTCTTGGCTTCTACAGTTTGAGGATCTAATGCTTGCACCTCCACATGAATCTGGGGGTCTTCAGATGTCTCCCCATTCTGTTGTTCCACAGATTCCAATCCAGCTTCGGTCTGAATCGGCGTGCCTTCCTTCTCCCGAGAACCTTGAGCACGGATATTCATTGGATCTCTGTAAACAGTGGTTCTCCTGAAACGCCTCCGCCTTCTGAACAGCGGGCAGTTCTTTGCAAGGTACCCATAAACATGACAGATGTGGCATTTGAAAGGCAAATGTTCATAATCCAAAAATTTCTCGAAAACATAATCTTTGTATTGTAGGGTTATTGATTTGCCCAATCCTTTACTCAAATCTAGGTTTACCAGAATGCGTGCCATCGCCCTGATCTTTGTCTCCCTAAAAGACATGTCCACCTCCAAGAAGCTACCCAGCCTGTTCCCTATAGATTTGAAAACGACTTCTGTCCATAGGAAGAAAGGGAGGCCCGGTGCCCTCACCCAGACCGGAAACACTTCTGTGCTTTCTTTAATTGCATCAAAAAGGGGACTCCATCGTTTCATTAAGACCGGAATGTTTCCAATGAACCAATTTCTTGCCAAAACCCAGTCTGCCGCTTCCTTTTCTTCAAAACAAAACATGAACCAGCCTTTTACGAGGCATTGAGCCTCAAAACGCAAAGGATTTCCATTGACGAAACGCTCTTCTCCCCACGCCTGAAGAACCTCTGGGGTAAATTTCTTCCCCCTTGCCTTGCCTACGATGGTACAGTCTTCTACCTCTAGGGTTTCTTTAATAGATACTTCCATGCCTAACACTAAATTCCCCCCCAGATCTTGTGAACCAATCGGCTTTTGGGATTTCCTCTTTTCCCCTTTTTTTCTTAATTCATCTTGAGAAGCCCTAAGCTCCCCAAGGTTATCTGACCATTCTATATCTTCTTGGGGCGTGTCCGCTGTGTAAGAATCCTCCGGTTGAGACTGAAAATGAGTAGAGGGACCCCCAGCATGGATATCAGCAGAGTTTTTTCCACAGGATGATACGTCGAAACCGCCCAAAACGCTCGCCTCAAAGCCATGATGTCCTTCGCATCCCCCTATTAGAATGGCTCCTGTGGTTCGAGGGTTTCTTGGCAGCGAGACCCTTGAGAGAGGGGGATAGCCCCCAGAAACCCTATCCTTGCCGACGCCTAAAGAATGACCCAAGAATTCAATATCTTCCAGGCCTTTTGAGGGAGGGTTCCAACTTAAAATGGATTTGCCCTTGTTCGCCAAAGAGAAAGCACCTGCTGACGACCCATCCACCACTACCTCCTCAGCTATCGACCTTGACTACTCTGGTTGTGTGCTGAGACAACCTCGGATTCAAAAGCCCCACCTTGATGTAGAAAAGGGGGTAATTCCACCAGTGAAGATAAAACCGGGGATGATATTTTTTGGGCACCAAAAAATAGCTCCACACTTTCTGTTGAGGTATCCTTACCCCACATAGACAGAATGTCTTCCAAATTCGGGTCCAAATCCACCAATTCTTCTGGGCTAACCATGGTTAGGCGACTGCTTAGAGAGAAAATGACAGCAGAGACTGCAAGATGTCAAACCTACGCCCTATTTCCTTGGAAACGAAATCCAAAACCACAAAAAAGAAACCTGTAGCATCCGCGACTGAAGGAAAAGAAAGCCCCTTGCAATGCGCTTTGTTCGACAGCGATTCACCTCCAGCTGTTTGTCAATCATGTAAAAAAAAAGACCATGAACCTGCACCTGTACACTGGAACCTTGCTGCTATCGCTAGCCGTGACCTGTGCGGGGTTCCACCCGAAACCCTCGCCGCCAAACCCTAACCAGCTCCATCCAGAAATCTCCAAAGGGAGGGGTCATCAGCCATACACCTTGGATTCCTATCCAAAAACTGTTTTTGTTTTACATTAACAAGTTCAGATAAAAGCTGCTTCAGTCAATATTCATGCTAGCTTTAAGATATACACAGCCATTCCAAAATCTTGTCTGGTCCTTGCAAATACAAGAAAATTCCAAAAAATACTCAAAAAACAAGTTCAGAAACTGGCTCCTAAGAAGAATCCACGGTATACAAGGTCAAATCCTGGCCCCAATCCACCAACTATTTTTGAAAACCCTAACACAATCCCTAAAATCATTAGGAAGCAGCAAAGGCAGGAAAATCCTACTGATTTAAGTCCTGAGACAGTTTACCCTAACCTTGTTCCTACTCCAATCAAGGTTCTATTCTGGTCTACCCCTAATTCCCCTAGTTCACCATCTACATCTCAAAGCCCTCCTTTCACACCTTCATCCACTACACATATTCCCTTGACCACCACTTTATTTTCTGCCATACCTATTACCCCTGTTGTCCCATTTATCCCTGTTAATCCTATAAACCCTACAAATATGGCTAATAGATATGCGCCCCTGCAGTTACCTGCTAATGCTGCAGCCCTACCTCATGACTACCAATCCAAAATCTCATACTTTGACTCCACTGGCCCTTTCACAGCTATTCAGCATGCCAGAAGGATGCAATATCATTTTGAGAACTATGAAATTGATGATGACAGTGTGAGAATGAGAATTTTTGTTCAGAGCCTGACAGGTGATGTAAGAACCTGGTTTAGATCACTCACTGCAAATACCATAACAATTCCTGATGAGCTTTACCAAGCCTTTACTAATAGATGGGAAAATAAGAAAGATCCCTTGCACATACTGGGTGAATATGATACAATCAAACGAGGTCCTCAGGAGACCGTTTTGGAGTATTGTGCAAGATTCAACAATGTATATAACGCAATACCACAAAATTTAAGACCTCCTCCTGATTTAGCTTTGTAAAAATTCCCTAATGGTTTTGACCCTAATATGGCATATCAATTGAAGGAAAGAGCCCCTGAAACCCTTGAAGATGCCCAAAAAGTTGCTGTCACAGTAGAGGCTAACCTAATTGCCAAAAGAAATAGGGCAAGATTGGAAAAGAGAACCACCTTCAAAGAAGAACCCTCAGCCTTTGATAAAAAATTGGATGCAATACTCATTGATATGAAGAGGTTGGGTGACAGAGTAGAATCAGTTGAGAGAAAGTCATCATGGGAAGCACCACAAAATAACCCTATTAGGAATCCCAATTTTAGGAGAAATCAAAACCCAAACGTTGGCAAGGCCAGTTCTGACCCAGAGATAAGACCTCCGTTCCAGCAAAACTATACTGAAGCATCCACTTCAAATGAGCAAGTAGATGACACCCACATTAACCTGATGGGCCTGAATGATGATCAACAAGTTTTTCTGAGTCAAGAAGATCATAAGGATGATAACATTAAGCAGTTCCAAACCAAGACAGGTGAGTCATTTGACTTCAAACAAGGTTATGACACAGCTGTTTATGAAGTTCATAAGCAATACAAGCTAAGCATAATTGTACACGTAACACAACTTGAAAAAACAAAGGATAGCTTACAGCCCAAAAGAGCCATAGTCACAGAGCCACATGACACAACTGATTCAATTACAAATGAGGTAACCATTGAGGAAGTTACTGAACCATTTCCCTCAAAACAACAGCCAATGGCTGCATCACCTTTGCAGCCTAAACCAAGTAATACTCCTCAAGAGATGAGTAATAAGGACAAGCCTCAAGATCAAGATAAGATTCAAGAAGAAAACTTAATGAACAAGGAAAAGGTTGTCACACACAATACCAAGATCCAATCTGAAAGACCTTTTGACTTAGAAGCTGAAATTGGCAAATTGAAGATAGCTATTCCTCTTTCAGAACTAGTCAAGCATGACATTTACAAACAACAAATCAAGAAGTCCCTTCAACTTACTCGTAATAAAGATAAGGTCAATGTGTTAGATGACACCCCAGAATTGCTTTTCGGTCCAGAGGTTGATGGAAAGACAGCAGTTACAGGGATCTTACCTTTCTATGTCAGCTTGCATGTTCATGATAAGATACTACATAATGCAATGTTTGATTCAGGTGCCTCTCATAACCTTATGCCTAAATCAATGATGGAGAGGCTCAACTTAGACATTACAAGACATTATAAGGACCTATTTTCATTTGACTCCAGCCAAGTTAAATGTTTAGGCTTAATAAAAGATCTTTGTGTCTCACTTGTCCAGTACCCAAATAAAACAATTCTAATGGATGTTGTAGTTGCTGATATCCCACCCAAATATGGAATGCTGTTATCAAGATCATGGGGAGCTAAACTCCAAGGTTCCCTGCAATTAGACATGTCATATGCCACCATCTCAGTCTTTGGTCAACCCAAGAGGCTATATAGAGAGTCACTTATGAAATACATGGTCAGTAGTGAAGAAAAACCTCAAAACTTTCCCATATATGCTGTCCATTCTGACATAGACTCCTATATTCTCCTCAATGATAATACAAGTCCCACAAGTGATGAAGAAACCCAAACAATCAAACAAGATCGGCAAATAAATGAAGAAACTGCTGTTCTAGAACTAATGGTTGAGAAATCAATAAACAAAATTGTTCAAGAAAACAAACCAAATGTAAGCCAAAATCTCAAGTTGTTGATGCCAAGTCCCACAATAGTTGACAGTTCTTCCCTTAATCAAGAATTCCTCTGGTTTCTTGAATTCGATGGGCCAGTCAACAAATTAGGGGCAGGAGCCGAGGTTTGGATACATAACAGATAAAACAATCATGCAGAGGGCCGAGCCTATAGATTAAACTTTAGGTGTACCAACAACATGGCAGAATATGAAGCTCTCTTACTAGGCCTCAAGCTAGTAAAATCCTTACAAGCCATAAAAGTTTCAATCCTAGGAGACTCAGACCTAACTATCCAACAAGTAAAGGGAAATTTTGTCACTAATGACAAAAGACTGAGATCTTATAGGTCTGTTTCTGCTGAAATATTAAACTCCTTCACTGAATTTCAAATTTCCAAAATTCCTAGAACCCATAATCTTCATGCTCATAGTTTGGCTACATTTGCAAGCACTTGCAAACTACCTTTTGAACCCCAGAATTTCTTTACAGCTAAGATAAAACGCAGACCTTCTGTCCCAAACAATGTCAAAGATTGGCAGGTGTTTTAGGATGATACACAAATAAACAATTTCTTGACTTTGCAGCAAGAATTTTCAGGGCTAAACATTGATACAGAGGCTGCAAGTGATTCAAAAATACTAGGTGAACAGCACCAAACAAATATCTCACTCAAAACAGTAAAACAAATGCTTTGTCCAACAAACTTTGACCAGGAGAAAATACAAGAACTTGAACAATTACATTCTGAGGAAATAGTTGATGTTGAAGCTGAAGTTATACAATTGAAAGACAATTTTCTTCCAACAGGCCTAGCTCCATTAGAGGACATTTTTGACTCAAATGATGTCCTTAGAAAACCAAAATTGCAGCCCCTCAATGCTGCCATTGAAGAGTGCAACATTGGAACTATTGAAAAACCCAAGATAATTAAATTGTATGTATCTTTACCACCTGATCAAAAGCCCAAATACATTGACCTCTTTAAAGAATTCCAAGATGCCTTTGCATGGAGTTATGAGGATTTAAAGTCCTATGACACCTCTGTCATTCAACACACTATCCCTCTCAAGCCCAATCAAAAACCCTTTAAACAGAAATTGAGTAGAATCAATCCTATGCTTCTCCCTTCAATTGAAAAAGAGGTACAAAGAATGTTTAAAGCTGGCATCATAGCACCAATCAGATTCTCAGACTGGATTTCAAATTTGGTCCCTACAAGAAAGAAAACCGGTGAAATAAGGCTTTGTGTTGATCTAAGGAACTTGAATCAAGTGTCCCTAAAATATAATTACCCCTTACCCAAGATGGATCACATCTTGCAAAGAGTAGTGGGGGCTTCAAGAATTTCTTTACTTGATGGATTCTCAAGCTTTAACCAGATCCTAGTTCACCCTGATGATCAGGACAAAACAGCATTCACAACCCCATGGGGAACCTTCAAATATGTCAAAATGCCTTTTGGGTTGAAAAATGCAGGGTCTACCTTCCAAAGAGCAATGGATATTGCGTTTGCCAAAGAAAACCATGATTTCCTTGTCATCTACTTAGATGACCTCACACCTTTCTCAAAATCTGACCAAGAACATTTGAAACCTCTAAGGCAAATATTCATAACTTGTAGGAAATATGGAATTTCCTTAAATCCCAAAAAATCCCTGTTTGGTTTGGAAGAAGGAAAGTTATTGGGTCATATTATTTCAAAGGATGGCATTAGGATTGACCCAGATAGAATACAGGCCATCTTGCAGATGCCCCACCCAAGAAACATCAAAGAATTACAAGAATTCCTAGGGAAGATCAACTTCCTAAGGAGATTCATCCCTAATTTGGCAGAATTGAGCAGATTACTAAATAACATGCTAAAAAAGGATTCAAAAGTAAAATGGACAGTTGAAGCAAATCAATCTTTTGAAGGAATAAAATTGGCCCTCACCCAAACTCCAGTCTTAACAAATCCACAATTTGACAAAGAGTTTATCATTTTCTCTTTTGCTTCCCAGCATACTATTGCTGTTGTCTTGTTACAGAAAGATGACCAAGGAAATGAGAGACCTATTTCTTTCTTCAGTAGAGCTCTCAGAGATGCACCCCTGAAATATCAGATCATGGAAAAGCAAGCATATGCCTTGGTCAAAGCCATCAAAGAATTTAGAATTTATATCCTATACTCCCATGTTATAGCTTATGTACCAAGTCCCATTGTGAAAGACATACTTACTCAATAGAACTTAGAGGGCAGAAGAGGAAAATGGATTTCCAACATTTTAGAATTTGACATTGAAACAAAACCTAAAAAACTAGTAAAAGGGCAAGGTTTGGCCAAATTAATGTCTGAAACAAATTTCCAAGCCTTGGACATCAACCAACTGGACAGTGAACCGGAGCTGGCGACTCCAAAGATCAATGTAGCCTTTGAAAAATCTCTGTGGTATTCTGATATCTGTTATATATTGCAAAACCTGTGTGCTCCCCCAGGATTGTCCAGAACTAAATTTAGGTTCCTAAAAATGAAAACCTCAAGATTTTGTGTCATGGATGGCGATTTTGTTTGGAAAAACCATGAGGGTATATTGCTAAATTGCTTAATTGAGAATGAGGCTAACAATGTCATGAAAGAATTTCATGCAGGTGATTGTGGTGGACACTTATATTGGAAGTCCACTGTTGATAAAATACTGAGGGCTGGTTACTATTGGCCTACTTTGTTCCCTGATTTTAAAAATTTCACTACCTCGTGCCATAAGTGTCAAATATTTGAGGGAAGAGAAAATTATTGCCACTCCCTTTGACGCCTATTGCAATAGAAAGACCTTTTCAGCAATGGGGCTTGGATTTCATTGGGGAAATTCATCCCTCATCTTCAGGCCAGCATAGATGGATCCTCACAGCCACAAACTACTTCACCAAATGGATTGAGGTCATCCCATGTAGACAGGCAAATGATTCAACAATCATTCAGTTTTTGGAGAATAACATATTGTCTAGATTTGGTTGCCCCAACAAGATAATAACAGACAATGCTGCTGCTTTTAGATCCAAGAAGATGGTGAACTTCTGCCACAAATTTCATATTACTTTGGGCCATTCCACTTCATACTACCCTAAAGGAATGGTCTAGCAGAATCATCAAATAAAAGCCTTGTAAACATCATAAAGAAGGTGTTAGAAGAAAATAAGAAAAATTGGCATAAGAAACTTGTGAATGCCTTATGGGCAGATAGACTAACAACCAAGAGACCCATTGGGGTCAGCCCATATGAGTTAGTCTATGGACTAGAAGCCAAATTTCCTTCATCACTAGGGGTTCCCGTTATGAAACTACTTCAAGAAAGTCAAGCTGAGCCTAATGACATGCAAAGAAGGATCAATCAAATAATATGTTTGCAGCAAACTAGAGACCAAGTTTATGGCAGAGTACAAGTTCTCCAGGAAAAGTTAAAGAAAGCTTTTGATAGAAGGACTAAGGCTGAAGATTTCAGCATAGGTGACAAAGTCCTCAAGTGGGATTCAAGAAGGGAAGATAAAGGAAAACATGGAAAATTTGATTCTCTTTGGAGAGGACCATTTATTATCCAAGCAGTGCAAGGAAACAACACTTACTTCCTAAAAAATCTGGATAAAACTAACTTAAATGAAGGTCCTGTGAATGGCAGGATGTTGAAGCACTATTTTGACTACTTTCCATGCTTATAGCTGGGTCCTTCCTCCTGTACATAATCAGTTGTATATATTTTCTTTCAGCATACAAATAGTTCAGTTTAAAAAGTTGTTGTAAATAAGCAGAAAAAAGGCTTTATATTACAGAAGTTCAACAGAGGTGACAACCTCCAGTTTTGAAGTACAAATAGAAAGTTTTCAAGTTTTGGTAGGGGAAGGCAAGGGCCAAGGCATTCTGACCTACTGTTCTTGGTATTTCAAAAGGAAAAACCATCCCCAAGTGGAGCCACTGTTAGCTACCTATACCAATAGGTTTCATTTTTCATGATTGGCAGGGAAAGTGCCAATATGATCTACTTTGGTGATACAAAGATCTCATATTCTGGTGGATGAAATATACTTGCATTTGGTTGATGCCGCCCTGCTTCTGGATGGGTGATCCAACAGCCTAAGTTGGGTCATGCCATGTTTCAATTTTTGTTGTAGATTAGAGAAAGAAATCTGTCCAAACAGTTCAATCTTGGCAGGTTAAGTAGATAGGTAGAGAATGAAGGTTCCAACTGCTTAATCTTGGGGCCTTGGAAGTAATAAGGGTAGTTTTAGATAGAAAATCAAAAGAAAAAGCCAAAGGAAAAGAAAAGGCACAGAAGGGTTTGCAAGTCTAAATGCACCCTCCTTGGAGAAACAAAAAATGCTAGGCAATAGAGTGGGTAGGTAGATGGGGTTGCAGAAAGCATGGTTTATGGCATTTCACTGGCCTAAAGCAAAGGTAAAAACATGGTGGCAGTGCAGATTTCCTATTTTAGCAGTCTTACAGCAACTTAATGAAGCATGTCTAACTTCCAGATTACCCCCCATCACATCCATGGCTAACACCCCTATGCCACCCATGTTCATGAAAGAAAGTCAAAGTATTTTGTTGGTTCTAGTTTCTTTAAGAGCCACATTTCTTGTGTAAAAAATTCTTTTCATTTTGATCTAATTCCTAAAAACTAATTGGTTTTCATATACACATCTTAGTATTTTACCCCCCTCATCCACCTTCTTTCACTCATATTAACTACTAATCTATCACTATTTAACTCCTTATACCCCCTATTCCCCCTATTACTATGTAAAATTTAGCAAAAAACCCAAAAAATCTATATATCCCTTTCCCTGAGAATTATAGCTCTATGTATGGTTTTGAACGTTTTCAAGTGCAAAAACATTGAGTGCGACCCAAAGAGCGCCGAAAAATTAATCTTGGGATTAATCCGGGATTTGCTCGGATTAATAACCAAAACCCGCTTTATGAATAAACCTTGCAAAATACCAATGAAAACCCACTCTTTATAAAGTTCCGCCAGGCACGAATTTCAGAAATAATGATATTTTATTCTTCCCCGTAGCTCGTATTGCCCGTGCATGTCATCAACTCGTCAACCGTCGGATCTGGGCTTTCCCATCTGATGGCCCACATCCATATCGGACGGGCCCCGATCGCCGCACTTTACCGCCCGAGAAACTGTCAGAGGGTGACGTCAGGCCTCTGTCACCCCCATATCTTCAAGGAAGCCCAAGGTCTGTAGTGTTTTGGTCTTCAGTCTTTCATGATGTATCCTATTCACCTTACACCTACTATGAATTTATAGACCTTTTTATCCATCCAGCTATGACCTTGTTATTGGGGGTCCCTTCTCCCAGATTAATAGATGAGATGCAAAGGATTCTTCACCTCTCAAAGGTCTACAGCATTGGTGATTGGTACTTTTACCAACACCATACAGTAATCAAAATATATGACTCTGATTTGAACCCCTACAGGCTGCCAAAATATGTCCCTATGATACTTTTTGCCCTAGAGTATTTTAGGCAGTTTGGAAATGCAGACTTTTTCCATTTCCAAAGTTAAAACAAGAAGGTGCAACTAAAAGTGAGAAATCAGCTAGGCCCATTTCTGTACAACAAAAGGGACGAAGGATGGAAGGAAGCTGATATGATCCTAGAGACCCTCAAATAGAAAACCAGTTTCAAATGGGTACCTTAAGACCCTGGTCATTTCATTTCCCTTAGGAGGGTAAAATACAAATTGGGTGGCTATGTTCACGTGAAGTTGCCTCATATTGAGAAGTATGCCAATTTATTAAGCTAGAAAGAGGGCACTTTAGAAGAGCCAATTGGTAGAGAGCAAATGCTAGAAAGAGAAGCAACAAATATTGAAAAGGAGGCTGACTTGGAAACTTGTGGGCAGGTTTCTGCTTCCTGTCAACAGCAACTTGGAGCAGCTGCCTCATCTTCCACAGCCCAGCAGCAAGCAGCCGGAATTGCCCAATAGGAATCAAGCAAGGATAAAGACAAGCATATGGAGCAGGAATAACCACCTCCTATGACAGAGCAACAAACAGAACAACACGCAGAAAAGGAGGTAGAACAGCAAGAAAAACAACAAAAAGAGGGGCAACCTATACAGCAAGAACAAACAGCTAAAGCCCCATCACCTACTGAGCAACAGACTCAAGAGAATATGCCTCCTGGGCAAGAAAAGACAATGGAGGCCTCAGTGCTGCAAACTCCACAGAAAGAGGAAAAGGGAAATAAGAGGGATAGAGAGCAGGAGGCTCCCCTCACCACATCCACAAATCAAGGGGAGAAAAGGCAGAGATTGAATCCCCTCTCTGAGGAAGAAATGCCTATGGGGCAATCATTGGGCATGGGCCCACCGAGTATGGAGGCATATGCCAGTTCCTTTCAGTAGGAACAAGAAAGAACCCTTGGAGGAGAGGTCAGCTCCTCAAGTCAGCAAAGGAGAGCAGAGACAGGCATCAAGCAAAAATTTATTGATATTAAAAGGAGAAATGAGCCACTCATGCTCCAAATCTACAACCAGTTGCTTAAGATGGCCCCTACCAATCAACAAAGGCTTATGTCAGCCTATGAAATCACAGAAGGGAAAATGACCATGAGTCATTTCATGCCCAACATGTTGCAGCCACAGTCAGCTGCAGACTATATAAGAACCAACCTTGGGGTTCTTGCCAAGGACATCCACCCTATGGACCAAATAGAGCTTCACAAGAAAACGGGTGAGATGGTCTATGCAACACTGGCAGATAAAACACTGTTGGCAAATAGGTTGGAAAACAACCTAAACAATACAGCTGCCCAACTTGAGTTGGAGAAAGCATCCTCCCAGGCCAAAGACAACAGGATCAAGTCTTTGGAGGATATAATCATAGAGCTTGGGCATGACCCAAAGGATCCAAAGGCCATACAATCGCTGCTCAAAATAAGAGATGCAGACCTTGCAGCTCTAAGAAAAAAGATTAAGCTCCCAACAACCACTCACCCTCAAACAGAAGAGGTTGCCCAGCAAAGACAAGACCAGGAGGTAGCAACATTACTGGTAGCACTGCACAAACAGCTAGTGCAAGCATAAGGGAAGCTGGAGGACACAGACACTGCACTGAAGGCAGCCCTACAGCAGAAAGAAGGAGGTCAGACTTCACAGCCCCCCCCAGAGGTCATAAACCTTGAGGAGCCCCCACAGACTACTGCTCCTCCCACAGAGCAGGCAGCTCCATCAACATCAGCACCAATACAAACCTCAGAACATGCTCCGAGCCTTGATATGCAGAAATTGATGAGTGAAATCAATGTCATAGAAGCCCAGATGACAGAGCTGAATGGAGCCAAGGAGAATTTGGCTAAGCTAAATGAAAAAGATGACAACTCCAAGCAAAATGTGGCTGAAAAAGGGAGAGAAATAAAATCTCTCAAAGAGAAGATAAAGGAGCTGGAGAAAGAGCACACCCTTGACAAAGTGGTGGCTGAGGTCAAGACAATTTTGTGGACCCACATTGGCCAATCAATAACCGATCAGTGGCAATATATTGAGACCATCCATGAGCAAATGGAGCTCATAAGCAAAGCACAGAAGGAAGTCCATAGAACAAGGGCATCTCTAGGCAGTATGCCTGAGATAGCCAACATAATGATTAATGTGCTTAATAACCGAACAGGTCCTCAGCTGGGAGCAATAGGAACCTCCAACAGAACTGAAACCATCCAGCTGATAAAGAGTGTCCTCACATTGGAAAGCCTGGTGCAGACATTGTATAGAAGAAGCCAGGACATGCAAACAGAGGTCAACAAATTCATGGACAAGTTTGCAGCATTACAGGGCAAAGGTCTTCCTAGCTTGCTGAACAGTGCAGGGAGACTGCTATCACATGAGATTTATGCAAAAAGGGTGAACACATTTGCCACAAATTAGATCAGTCAAGGATAAAGCACTTCACAGGTAACAGGGCCAGCATCTGGGCAAAGCCTCTATGATAGAATAGAGAACTTATTTTTTATTATGAATGAGATCAGACATTTGTTTGAAGTGCCTCCAAACTTCTATAAATACACAGAGGCAGATGAAACCTTAGATGTAATTTTGAGGCATCAATTGCCTACACAGGAATGGTGGACCTCAATGATACAGTTGTTACTATAAGCAGGAGTTTTTCATCAAAGTTTTGTCATCGAAAAATGTGGGTTATCATATTCAGAAAATATGATGCATACACTGTGACTGGAAAAAGTGGAATGAGCCAACTCAGCAAGAAGATTCGGCCACTAAAAGCAACACTGATAGCTACAGGTAACAGGGCCGAGAAAGCTACAGCATGACAGAATATAAAGACACATCATTCAGCATTAATGCAGAACGCTCAACCAACTTAGTGTCCTCCAAAGGTCAAGAAGAGTTCTGACAGAATTAAAGACTACTTATCTTACATTTAGGGTAGCAATCACTTCCTTATCTGCTATGTTGTAAAGTTGGTGAGCCTATTTAATCCATCAAATGACTCAGCGGTTAGATATTTTGTAAAACCAATTGTATATATTCCCCCTTGCATAAGCTTGAAAGGGGGTGGTGATTGTTGTTTTCTTATGAAGAAAGGAGAACTCGGTTGTAATTGCTGAAAGGATGATATAAATAAAGCTTTGGAGTTTACAGGAATTGGGTCTTACCGATGCATGCTGTGTTGGAACCATTGAATGCTACATGATTCTAGTGCTATGGCTTAATATAATAAGTGTTCTCTATCTCTGTTAATGTTTTGTTATTGGTTTAAAGCTCACAACTCTCATATGTTGTTATAAATCTAGGAAGAAAGAAAAAGAATAGCTCAAGATTTATCCATGGAGACACCCCGATCTCAATCTATCTTCACTATAAATGTTTTCTATGACTTCAGCTGTTTAATTGGAATTCTTAACTGCTCCAATAAACCCTGAATATTTATTTCACAGTTACTATTTAGTAATTCATGTATGCTACTAAGTAGAAATTGTTGTTCAAATTGTTATCACACTGTCTGTAATTCCATTTCTCATTGTTTCGCTCACTAATCAGAAGTTATATTAAGAATAGCCATCTAGCCTTGCAGTAAACTTTCTCCATCACAGGCACCGTAACTGTCTCATATTTTCTGACTCCATGTACCCAATGGACTAGCATCTTTCACACATTTCATGCCTTCTCACAACAAACAGTTCACAACCAAAGTCTCAAACAAAAACTGAAACTTATAACTAGCCTAAAATCTTCACAAAACAGAGCCAAAACTGAAAGAGAGAGCCCTCTCTGATTATAGGTAGGCTAGGACCTATAATCCAAAGCTTGGTTAGTGGTTACCCCGGCCGTATTCCCTTCGGAGTCATAGGGAACAACCTGGGTGTTAACAGAAAGTACACAAATTAAAATCTATTGGAAAGAAAACAAAGTTACTCAACATGATTATCTAATTCAAATTTTGATGGACCAAATCTTTCTTTGTGGGGAATTATGATCAAGGATGATATTCACATTCAACAATTCTAGTTTGTGTCAATTTTTGCAAAATGTGTCTCCATAATGAAGAGCTCGCAAAGATCTTTATGTTGTAGTTTAAATGAGGTCAAGGGGACTTCATATGCAAAACATACGATTTGTTGAAATTTTAGGTTGAATGGAAAAATGATAAAATGAAATTATTGATTATTTTGAGATTAGTGTCTCATGCCTTATGCATTTCCATTTTTATTTGTAATAGGAAAAAATACAAATGTAAGAACTATGTACCATTGGTGCAAAAGTTACATAGCATTGTAATTTCCTAGTCTCAATATAGAATTGATATGTTTGTGTATTTTTTCTTCCTAGTCTCAAAGGAATGTTGAGATATCCATGGAAAGTTTACATATTCATAAAGAGTTGACAATTCGATGGGCATGATTGAGATATTTCCTCAAACCAATCTCTTGAATGGTGTTAGATCCTAATTTGTGGGATCTTGAGATTTATTATCTCTTTGATATGATGAATTAGTTCTCATGTGAAGAACTACTTAAACCCTATTTGAAGTGGGAAGAGTAAGGCTTGGAATATTTACGCCATTCAAATGCTTGGATTCATTAAGCCCCTCTACTAGGATAGAATTTGTAAGCCCCTTATGGGAGAATCAAATCCTTATGGGAGAATAAGCCACTTAATAGGAGAAACTTGGCCCTTTTTGAAGGAGAACCAAAATATTTCAACCTTTGTAAAGGAGAACCAACCACTTATTGGGAGAAGAGTTCAACCCTTTTTGTAAAAGGAGAAGCCCTTTTTGAAGGAGAATTAGTGAAGCATTTTGTGGTTTGAAGAAGACCTAGAGTCATAGCCCATGTGGGTGAACTTCGTTATCAACCCGGTTAGCATATGGTCTTATTATGCATTTGTTTATTGTTATTAAATATTATTTATGCAAATTTAGGAAAATAAGAAAATTTTAAAATGTACCAGAATTAGCAGTTTATAAGTTGAAGTGTTAATTTGATATCACAATTTCTTTCTTGAACATAGATACACTTATTATGATTTTTCTTAGGTTAGTCAAGTAGTTTTCATATCTACAAATGAATTTCGTCTATTTCTATAACTTCCTTTAACTTATTGGGAAATTTTACTACAACAACATAAAGTTTCATGTATCTTTGTAATTTTTCCTATATAATGGTGCATAAATCTCTTTTCTACCGTATTTATCAATAAAAAAAATGCGTTGTCTATCAAACTAATAATGACATTAGGAAATTATGCTCAACCAAGTGGGGATTATGATTTAGATAATATTTCTTTAATTCTTATTAATATTGTATGTGTTTTCTCTACAATTTGAATTTTGTTTTTTGCAAATTGGTTATATTAGTAGCATTTCCATTTTATCTACACTCTATTCAACTTGATTTAATTATAATTAGTAGTTAATGAATTTAGGCTTCTCTGATCCATATCAAGGTTGAGAAGATTCTTCGGCGAAAATCACATTGAGATGGTTTGGTCGATGAGTTTCGAATTAACCAGTGTGGTTCATCGTCAGGACAAGTTGAATATAGATCTCGCTTTGCATATTAGATAGATAGGGTAGAACATCCAATGGCTATATTTCTAGACCAGGTAACGGCTATATTGACAACATCTAGATTTGACTGGGAAACGGCTAGTTTGAACTTGATAAGGCGTATAAAATTTATTTAATTAAATAAGTTAATTCGGTTATTTATATTCTTATTAAAATAAACGTAAAGGACCATTTTATAATTATAAATATATTTAAAAAAAAGTAATTATAAATAAATTAATTTAGAATAGTTAGTTATCAAAGTTTTATATATAAACAGTAGTTATATTTTTAATTAAAATATAAGTTAAAGAACCTTTTCATACACATATATTTATAAATATGTATTACAAATTAACTATAATAAATTAATTTTAAATTAATAGTTAAAATTCTTTTAAACATTAAATATTAGAGTAATTTAAGGGCTAGAAAAATAATTATAATATTTAAAAATTAATTAATAGTTTATTTAAGGGTAAAAATTAGTATATTATCCTAGATTAGTTTCAAGAATATTTTCCTTCTGTTATTAGAATAAAGCAATAGCATAAATAAAGTGCCATTACAATAACTCCACCTATATCAACCACAACAAGGGAAAAAATACTAAAAAACAACCAGATCAAGCTAAACCAAGAGAGGGGAAGAAAGGAAGAAAACGATTAGGAGGAGAGGGTTGGGATCTAGAGACTACTGATCTTCCAGCCATCATCTCTATTGAGATTGTTCGGCCTTTTCTTCAATCTGAAGGGCTTCCCTAAATTTTCGGTGATGGAATTGCGACGCTCTAGCAATAACACTAGCTTCCTCGACATAGACATGATGATTGGTTTTCCTCGATATAGACATGATGATTGGTTTTCTCCACATGCTCTGCAAAAGCAGAAGACTTGGTTCTCATATGCTTAAGGTCAGCAGTGTGCTCACTAATCCTTTGATTAATGGAGCGACCAGTCTCACCAATATAGGGGGTATCACATGAACAAGGAATAATATATACCCCTTTCATGTCCTTGGGGTCAATAGGATCCTTCACTGATCTCAGCGACTTATGAATGGTGTTAAGAGGTCTAAAGATTGAAGGGACATTATGCTTCTTAAGAATCCTCGCAATCCTATCCGTGGTCCCTTCAACAAACGGAAGATGGACACCAGGAATCCGTTCTTTAGGTCCTCTTCTAGTTAATGAATTCTTAGTTTCTTTGAGGAAAGCCTTTTGTCCTAAGTGTTTGCTATAACCGTTCTCAACAAAGACATTAAGGAGATGGGATTTCTCCTCCTCCAAGCTCTTTTCATTAGAGATCCTTAAGGCACAAGTAGCAAGGGTGTTGAGAACCCCCAACTTCTGGTCGGGAAATGGTGGGAACTAGCATGAAGATACTGCTCCATATGAGTTTTCTTATGAAACACTCGTTGGGAGAGGGAACCATCATTATTCTTAGAGATAAGAATATCAAGGAAAGGGAGGAAACCATTGACTTCTTGTTCCTTAGTGAACTTAATGGCCGAGGATTGATTATTGAGATGATCAAAGAAGAGATGTAACTCCTGTTGGCCATGAGACCAGATGACATTAGTGTCATCTACATATCTTTTCCAAAGCTTGGGTAGTAGACGGATTGAGTTTAGAGCCTTGGATTCAAAATTTTCCATAAAACGATTTGCAACAACAGGGGTTAGGGGTGAGCCCATGGCAATGCCACAGGTTTTCTTAAAGAAATCACCTTCAAAACTGAAAAAGGTCGAAGTGAGGAAGATGTCAACTAACCGAGGAGTATCAGGATCTGTTAAATGGTTGATCACTTCCATGGCCTCATTTATAGGGATGCAAGTGTAGAGGGAAGAAACATCAAAACTGACAAGAATGTCTCCAGAGTCTAATTTGATGTCCTTGAGATCCTCAATAAAGGAAGCCGAGTCTTTAACGAAGGACCCTATATGACCAACTAAGGGTTTAAGCTTCAAGGCAAGGAACTTAACAAGAAGATATGTAGGACCTCCAATGGTGTTGACTATGGGCCACAGGGGAGCTCCTTCCATATGAATTTTAGGGAGCCCATAGATTCTAGGCATGATAGGATTACTCTCAATGAGTTTATGGTGTAGGAGACTCACTGAGTTACAGGATTTAATGGGAAGGGCCACATTCTTGGAGATCTTCTGTAACGGGTTTTTGGGAAGCTGCTTACAGCTTCTGCTATTATGAAGATGATATAACATTTTATTGCGGTATTCATCCTTTCTAAGAATGATAGCAGCCCCACCTTTGTCAGCTTTCAGAACAACAATATCTTTGTTCTGATTTAAGGATCTTAGGGCTTCAAATTCATCCTTGCTAACATTGCTCTTAGGAGGCTTAGCCTTCCTTAGGACGACAACACAATCTTGCCTATTAGTGTTCTTAATAATATTAGGTAAACCACGAATCCCAAATTCTATGTCACAAATAATGTCATCCACAAGGATCTTCTTAGGGGCGAAGGCAAAGTTTAAACCTTTACTTAAAACTTTAAAAACAGAAGGGGGAAAGGAGAAACTAGATAAATTGATAACTTTATTATTAATATGAGAGGAAGGGGGAGGATTAATATCATTTATATGACTTTTCTTAGACTTAGAGTTATTGTTTATATGCAATTCAAGCATTGTTAGCTTATTATTATTATTAATTATCCTCCTATTCATGGAACAATAATTATTTACTCCCTCATTATTCTTATTACTATTATTATTTATAATATTAATATCATTATTATCAATATTATTATTTTTATAATTGTTATTATTCTTGTATTAACAAAGAATTAATATATTACTATTATTTATCATATAATAATATTATAATAATATTAATATTATTATTATTATTATTATTAATATTATTATTATAATTATTATTATTAATAATATTGATAACAACATTATTTTTTATTATTAATATTAATGGGCGCAGGAACCGATGAGCTCTTCCATCAACTCTTGGGTAAGTTCGTAGATTATAATAAATCTATTAATAGTCGTGATGATAATCTTTTGAAAATAGGTGAGGCTGCGCCCATTAATATTAATATAAAATAATGTTGTTATCAATATTATTATATAATAATAATTATAATAATATTAAATTATAATAGTAATATTATTGCAATAATAATAATAATAATAATAATGATGATGATGATGATGATGATGATGATGATGATGATGATGTGATGTGATGTTTTAATTAATATATATAATAATTATGATAATAATGGTAATATTAATTTCTTTGTTAATAACAAGAATAATAACACTATTAAAAATAATAATATTGATAATAATGATATTAATATTGTAAATAATAATAATAATAATAATGAGGGAGTAAATAATTATTGTTCTATGAATACGAGGATAATTAATAATAATAAGAAGTTAACAATGCTTGACTTGCATATAAACAATAACTCTAAGTCTAAGAAGAGTCATATAAATGATATTAATCCTCCCCCTTCTTTTCATATTAATAATAAAGTTATCAATTTATCTAGTTCCTCCTTTCCCCCTTCTATTTTTGAAGTTTTAAGCAAAGGTTTAAACTTTGCCTTGGCCCCTAAGAAGATCCCTGTGGATGACATTATTTGTGACATAGAATTTGGGATTCGTTGTTTACCAGATATTATTAAGAACACTAGTTGGTAGGATTGTGTTGTTGTCCTAATGAAGGGTATGCCTCCTAAGAGCAACCTTAGCAAGGATGAATTTGAAGCCCTAAGATCCTTAAATCAGAACAAATATATTGTTGTTCTGAAAACTGAAAGGTGGGGCTGCTGTCATTTTTAACAAGGATGACTACCACAATAAAATGTTAGATCATCTTCATAATAGTGGAAGTTATAAGAAGCTTCCCAAAAACCCATTAAAGAAGATCTCTGGGAATGTGGCCCTTGCCATTAATCCTGTCACTCAGTGAGTCCCCTACACCATAAACTCATTGAGAGCAATCCTATCATGCCTAGAATCTATGGGCTCCCTAAAATTCATAAGGAAGGAGCTCCCCTTAGGCCCATAGTCAACACCATTGGAGGTCCTACCTATCTTCTTGCTAAGTTCCTTGCCTTGAAGCTTAAACCCTTAGTTGGTTGTACAGGGTCCTCCATTGAAGACTCTGCTTCCTTTATTGAGGAGATCAACGACATAATGCTGGACTCTGGAGACATTCTTATTAGTTTTGATGTTGTTTCCCTCTACACTTGCATCCCTATAAATGAGGCCATGGCAACCATCTAATAGATCCTGACACTGCTCAATTAGTTGAGATCTGCCTCACTTCGACCTTTCTCAGTTTTAAAGGTGAGTTGTTTGAGCAAACTTGTGGGCTTTCCATGGGCTCACCCCTATCCCCTGTTGTTGCAAATTCTTTTTATGGAAGATTTTTAATCCAAGGCTCTAAACTCAGCCACCTCCTGCCCAAGCTTTGGAAAAGATATGTAGATGACACTAATGTCATCTGGTCTCATGGCCAAGAGGAGTTAGATCTCTTCTTCAATCATCTCAATAGTCAATCCTCGGCCATTAAGTTCACTGAGGAACAAGAAGTTGATGGTTGTCTCCCTTTCATTGGTATTCTCATCTCTAAGAATAATGATGGTTCCCTCTCCCGCCGAGTGTTTCATAAGAAAACTCATACGGAGCAGTATCTTTATGCTAGTTCCCACCATATCATATCCCAGTAGTTGGGGCTTCTCAACACCCTTGCTACTCTTGCCTTAAGGATCTCTGATGAAAATAGCTTTGAGGAGGAGAAATCCCATCTCCTTAATGTCTTTGTTGAGAACGGTTATAGCAGACACTTGGGATAAGAGGCTTTGCTCAAAGCAGCTAAGAATTTGTTAACCAAAAGAGGACCTAAAGAATAGATTCCTGGTGTCCATCTTCCATTTGTTTAGGGGACCACAGATAGGATTGCAAGGATTCTTAAGAAGCATAATGCCCCCTCAACCTTTAGACCTCTTAACACCATTCATAAGTCCCTCAGATCAGTGAATGATCCTATTGACCCTAAGGACATGAAAGGGGTATATATTATTCCTTGTTCATGTGGTACCCCATATATTGGGGAGACTAGTCGCTCCAATAATCAAAGGATTAGTGAGCACGCAAATGACCTTAAGCATAGGAGAACCAAGTCTTTCACTTTAGCAGAGCATGTGGAGGAAACCAATCATCATGTCTGTATTGAGGAAGCTAGTGTTATTGCTAGAGTGTCGCAATTCCATCAACGTAAATTTAGGGAAGCCCTTGAGATTAAAAAATGGCCAAACAATCTCAATGGAGAGGATGGGTGGAAGATCAGTAGTTGCTAGTTCCCAGCCCTCTCCTCCTAATCATTTTCTTCCTTTCTTCCCCTCCCTTGGTTTAGCTTGATCTGGTTGTTTTTTAGTATTTTTTTCCCTTGTTGTGGTTGATATAGGTGGAGTTATTGTAATAGCACTTTATTTATGCTATTGTTTTATTCTAATAGCAGAAGGAAAATATTCTTGAAACCAATCTAGGATAATATACTAATTTTTACCCTTAAATAAACTAGTAATGAATTTTTAAATATTATAATATTTTTTCTAACCTTTAAATTACTCTAATATTTATATGTTTAAAAACTTTTTAACTATTAATTTAAAATTCATTTATTTTATAATTATTTTTAAATATATATTTATAAATATATATGTATGAAAAGGTTCCTTTAACTTATAATTTAATTAAAATATAACTAACTAGTTATATATTACTCTATTTTTTTATAACTTTTATAACTAACTAATATTTATATATAATAACTTTGATAACTAACTATTTTAAATTATTTATTTTATAATCTACTTACTTTAATATATATTTATAATTATAAAATGGTCGTTTACGTTTATTTTAATAAGAATATAAATAACCGAATTAACTTATTTAATTAAATAAAGTTTATACCCCTTATCAAGTTCAAACTAGTCGTTTTATGATCAAATCTAGCCATTGTCAATATAGCCGTTACCTGGTCTAGAAATATAGTGGTTGGATGTTCTGCCCTATCTATTTAATATGAAAAGTGAGATATGTTCATTCAACTTGTCTTGATGATGAACCACACTGGTTGGTTCGAAACACGTCGACAAAAGCATCTCAATGTGATTTTCATCGAAGAATCTTCTAAAAAATATAATTAGTAATATAGAATTTGTTTCAAGAATTTGTTGGATTTCCTTGCAATTAGGCTAGATATATTTTCAATTTGGTAAGTAGAAACCATAATTTGTTAATGAAATCTCCCTTTACTTTAACCATCAAAGTCATACCTAGGGTTCTATTTTCCCCTTCATTAGATAGGATCATTGACATAGTAATTGCACAATAAGGAAAAAAAGGTGTGGTTTGCACATAAAGTGCATAACACCTCTTGAGTTTGAGAAAAACCTAATTTGATTATTAAGGTTGGTAGCTATATGACGTTTTCATTATTTTCGGGAATTTAAACGTCACCACCTTTTTTTTCCATTACCAACGAGGTGATAAGAGCATTGATTTTCTTTACTTATCATTAATTAATCCACATAAGGTCTTGTTTCAACATAGAAAAAGGGAGAAAATACATATAACTATATTTATAGATAACATGCATGCCCTGGCTTAGGGATTGATCATGAAATGTTTTACCAAATACCCCCACTTCTGAACCAAAAATAATTAATCAATTGTACTAATTTGGTTTTGATTCATCCTCTCCAATATAAATTAAAAGCCTTACAAAGTTTTGGGATTGGAAATCCATAGAAGTTAAGAACCTCTCTAAAGAAGAAGAATCTCCATCTCACTATACCATGTCTAAAGATGGGGAACAACAATAGGATTATGAATTTCCTATCATGGCAATTAATATGGAAGAAAAAATGAAAAACATCAATCCCTCTATGTTCCCTTGCTTCTATGGATTACCAGTCAAGGACCTTGATACTTCTTTTTCGAGTTTTTGGTTATACGTAGGGCTTATGACTAAACATCTGATGAATAGAACATTAGAATCTTTCCCTCCACATTGAATGATTAATATTTGAGATGGCTCATGAGATTGGAAGGAAATAGGAATCTCTAGTTGGAATGAGATGAATCAAACCTCCAGTGACAAATGCAAGGATTATAGTAGAACAAGAGACATAGAGACACTTGAGATGAAATATTCGAAATGACTGAAGGAGAAAATGAATCTATGGAAGAATATGAGGAAAGGTTTCAACTCAACTACAAGAGAGTACAAAATTGTATTGTAGATGAAGATTTACTCAAACTTGTTTTCTTGATGGGAGTCATGGGAGAACTCATGGAGACACTAAATATCCTATTAAATGGACACATCTACTAGTTGGACTCTGTAGGAATCAAGAGAATCTTCAAAAATCACACTAGAGAAAGTAAGAAAAATGAAGAAATGGTAATATTTTGGTAAATTCTTCTTCTAATACTTTTGAAATCACAAAAAATGAGATAGGATGAATGTTAGAAGATATACAAACATAAATTTTTCATTGATTAGAATTATAATGGATACCTTACATGCAAAGAATAAGGAGAAGGAAGTAGAAATGACATTAGTCATGTTTTTCACTAAATGCACAAGAAGAAGCCCTTATAATAATTGTCCACTTAATATTGTAAAAATATGTACCTTTTGTAAAGAAATTCGATCAACTGGAAAGTTCCCTTCATTTCTAGGACTCAAGGTTGTGTATCAAGGAGTAGACGGAAGCGTGGAATCAATGTGATTAATAAACTAAAAAGGAGAAAAAACCCCAATTCCATTCCCATAAGGTATTAGTGTCAGTCTATTTTTCCTTCCACAAGTGATCAAATGTTATCTTCTAGGATGTCCACTAGGGTTTAAGGTCAAGTTTTTGTCATTTCACTAGGCCTTCCATGCAAAAATTTTGGTCACTCATTAGTGTGTCTAGGATTATTTCCACCCCTTTAAGATTTCAATGTCTGGTCACTCCCATCACTCAGTTGGATGTGCTATCACTGAACATGTCATCATCATCACTTCAGTCATGTCACCATGGTCTTCATTCCACTCAATACCTCCATTAGGTCATTAGGGTTTCACAATCACCAAACTCTCATTTCATGCATAAAAATCCGGCAAATGAGAAGTGTTAATAAGCAAGTTTATTTAACAAATTTGATATCAAATGTAATTTTATGTTTTCATATGTAATAACTACTTCAAGTTTCTAAGTTTCAAAGGTTGTAGTTCAATGTCTCAAAAGGGCCATAAAGTTACCAAGTTTTAAATATTGTAGAATATAAAGTCTCAAGGGTCCCAGTTTGATTTTAAACGGATAAGAGGAGTTAATTTCTAACTCATTTTCATTTTCAAATTCCCAAGCATAGCTCAGTTATTATCATGCAGGAGGAGAACATGGTGAAAATTGAGGATTTTTGTTGTATTCCTAGTGAAATGTGACCCTTTTGAGAAAATGTGACCCTTCTATGCACAAATCTGACCCTTATGAAGTGAATTGCGACCCTTTTGGAGTGGAGCATGACCCTTCTAGATTGTGACCTTTCTAAGTCGAGCACGACCCAGCTGTCCAGAAGTGTGACTCTTTTAAGGAAGTGAGACCTTTCTGAGCCAGATCAACCTAGAAGGGTTTTCTTCTTGTTTTTAAGGATATTTTTTACTTCTTCAGACCTCCAAAGATCATTCAAAGACTCTTACAACTTCTGAAAATAGTAATTCGTCATATACACCATTCTTTCAAATATTTTTTATGAATTGATTGTTTCTCAGGGTTTATTTCCAGCAAATTCTTGGTGAATAAACCTAGCTTATATTGATCACCACTATCATCTGTCATCTATAAAACCCTAAATTTAAAATCTCCTATCTTCCCACTACTCATTTCCCATTGATTTCACCAAACTCTAGCCTCCCACTACATTTTCACCTTGGGAAAAATGACACTTCAGTTTTATCAACATCATCTAGCTAGAATTTTACCATTCAACAAATATAATGGAGAGTGAACAAGAGAGTGAAAATAAAGTGCACAAGGGAGGACATCATTCAAGGTTTGAGCCATCCAACCTAAGAGAAATCAATGCTTCTCCATTTGTTCATAAATGTTTTAGAAATGGTGGTTGTACGAATTTTTGTGAGCACGTTGCAGAGTATGGTTCCCATGTCCCTTTGACAAGCCTCTTTGCCCAAAATTTCAACATATATAAAGTTGTCATAGTAGGTATTGAGTTTAGTGTCTTAGCAGGTATTATTTATTCAACCACATGTATTCCAAATCATAGTGACACCTAGTTCAAATGCATTCAATTGTCTCTTGATTATTATAATATGTTCCTAAAACCTAATGTCAGGGAGACCTGTGAACATTTTTTCCCTTTTAGACATCTGCTTAACAAGTATACGCCTCTAATGAACCTTATCATGAATTATTTTACATATGAAGGCAGATTCTCTAGATTATATAGGTATCATGTTAGGTTACTTATGCATTTCACCTCTACAAGAACACTTAAGTTGTGCAATTTTCTGTCTAAGAGTGTGGTGAAGATGACTGAAAAGATTCACACCAAGGGACAACCAGATATCAAAAATTTGTTTCACCATATCCTAATCAAGATTTTGGTTATGCATTAGCTTTCATTCAATAAAATCACTTGGGAAACCTTTTTGGATAAATTACACATTGCTCCTCTCATTAGTCCAGTTGTTTTTCCTAGAAAATAACATCATCAGGGCCTAGGTTCACAAGGTCTATGAAGCATGGTTCAACAAGAAAGAAGGAAAAGGTTTTAGTGGCACTTATACCTAAGGTAACCAAGACATATCAGAAAGGGAACAAGATTGTGTTTTCTCCACATATTGTGGAAGGGGCCAAGCCTTCTACATTAGCAGAATAGGGATTACATTTACAGGGCGAGGAGGCTATCCATCATGACAGACAGATAGTGGACTTAGAGTCCCAAGATGCTAAGAAAAACCTAAAACTAGTTGTTAGAGCAAAGGGTTCTTAGATCAGGGAGATTTTGGATAATGTGGTAAGAGCCAAATTTGTCATTTGCTTCCTTGAGCAAGAAAATGAGCAGTTGAAGGCAAATCAACTACTCCTAGAAAAGGAGTTGTTTAAAACTAGTATGCAAGAGTCCAGAGGTAAAGTATTGCTGGGGAATGATGAGAAATATGAACAAGAGAGGTAGGTTAGGAGAGAGAGACCTAGGACAAAGGGTCTCAAATGAAACTTGCAGAAGTAAAAAGACCAAAACCTACTGAATGAGGATTTGAGTCTTGAAGATAGAATTGCCATGGAGATCAATGAAGACAGGGAATATTGGCTCAAAAAAGTAAATGAACATCTAGAGAAGCTTCTTGACTAAGCTAATAGGGACAATCTGATGTTGAGGCACATGGCCAATCACTATCAAACAAGGAATCAGATTGCACAAATCAGAATCAAGAGACTGAAAGAAAAACTGAAAGAGGTCCAAGATAAGCAAAGTGAATCAATAAAAAGGGGTAGGAGAGTGAAAATGGTGGCTGAAACATCCAATAATGTTTAGCCTATCTTCCATAACAACCAAGGAACAAATTTTGAAAGTTTTGGAGAAATTTTGAAGTTTTTGAAATTTTGCAGGAAATGTCACATAGAAGAACCACACTGAAGTGTGACCCTTTTTCCTTGGACACCCAAATGAGGTTTTTTCTACATTTTTGAATTCAATATGATGAGTACATGCCAAATATAATCCTAATTTTCGATGAAGTATTCCCATTTTGATTAGAAACTCATAAACCTCACCTTTTTCACCTCTCTGCCACTAAATCTAGATTGGTGCGACACTTTTGATTTAGGTTCAGAGAATGTGGTTTTGGAGGCCCTCCCATGGTTAATTTTCCAAAATTCAAGATGATATGGAAACTAGATAGAAAACTTTAGTTTACTGTTCTTTAAAATTTCTATTTTGACTTGGGTAAGATACCTAAAAATGGCTCCAAACAAGCATGACCCTTTCGCAAAATTTCTTATTTTTGTGCATGCTCATGCGACCTTTCTACTGACTAGCGCAACCCTTTTGGTTCTGTTGTGACCCATATGGTCTAGTAACCTCTTGAGTACTGAAATATGGCTAACTTGAGAGTTTATGATCTATTAATATTTCTTTAGGTCTCTTAGATGGTTTTTTCCTCACTTTATGAGGAAAATTGTAATTAATGAGGAGATATGCTCTGCTAAACTTTAGCCTAAATTGTGGAAATTGTCTCAACTATCCTAGTTTTCAGTTAGGAATCATCAAAGCTAGTTATGATGAGACTTGAATAGAATTTTCAACCTGATGAGATGTCATATGTTCTATTATCCTATATAATATGGAAGGGAATCACTTTCCAGGGGTTGGACATTTGAGAAGAGAACCATTGTGGCCTATATTTGACATTTTGGAAATCAATAGATAACATTTGCAGCTATTGTACTGGGATTCCAGTGGTATGTGTTTTAGCAGTGTTTTTTCTTCTGTGATCATATGTTTGAATGTATTGTATCTTTCATTTCCATTTCCCTGTTTCTTCTTCTTGTTTCCTAAGATAATAAACAAAATTCATTCATGTAATGCTCTGTTTTAGAGAAGCTTTCACATTATTGTTTAGTTTTCTTCTAATATAAGTGAATTTGTGAGATCCATGCTTGTTTAGAAACCCTACCTATCTCCCATATACACATTGAAAAACACTAAAGTGCTAAAGTGTGTGCCTACCTTTCCCTATTACATCTCTACAAATTTGATTCTCAAATCCTAGATCTAGCACCCTCTAACCTAGCTACCTGGTTTTTCTCCCTTATCCAACAATAAAACCCTAAATATTTCAAAACCTATCTAAGTTTAGCTATCTAGCCTAAAACCATTTATCATCAAGTCATCTCTTGAATGTGATTCGATCGAGAGAGCCCTCTCTGGTTTGGTAGGGCTAGCTACCAAACAAAAAGTTTTGTCTGTTGTTATCTCCGTCGATTTCCTCATCGGCCTGTGACATTGTGGGGGATAAAATTTTGGCATCATTGCTGGGGAAACAATTCTTATATCATTCCTAGGGTTTGCTCTATTAGTGCTTTCAATACTGGTTTTATGGATGACAAATTCCAGTATCCAAAGGAAGTTTGATTTAAGTAATCTCATCAAGATCAAGGTGTAAACAATCTGGCTCCTAAAAGATACACAAGGTCAAATCATTACCCAAATCCACCTACTATTGTTGATGATCCAAAGAAGTTACTTAAAAAACCCAAAACTCCCATTCCTAAAAGTGAACCTAGAAAATTGGTAAAAACTACATCTTTACGTGATCAAGTATTCACTATTGAAGATATTTGTTTTGATAATCAATTTGAGAAATCTTTATTTTGATACAAATCTGAGTCTTCCCTTTCGAAAGTGGTTTTTGACCCGATTAGGTTTGGCTCCTACCTTTCTTCTACTAAATCCTTATTTTCCGAAACCAACCATGAGTTATGGTTAAGTTTTGATAAACTCCAAATCTTAGCAGACCAACTTCAAATCACTACTGAGAAAGCTTACATTCAATATCAGCTTGAAAACTTGGCTACTGATTCAACTTCTACTTCATCTCTAAACACATCAACTACATCATATATTGTTGTTAGTTTATCACTATCTCTGTTAGTGTCATCATCTCCATCAACGCAACCTATTGTAATACCTACACAACCCATTGTAGTGCATCTTCTTCCTCCTCCAACAATCATGGCACAATTTTCTCCTTTAATGTTACCTAGTCAACTTGTTGCTCTACCTTAGAACTATGGTCAAATACTCCCTCTATTTGATGGAACATCGGAGATTACAACTCAGTAACATGTTGACAAATTGATAGATTTTGTTTACCTTGAAGAGGTTGATGAGGAGGATGGAAAGATGAGAATCACAGCTCAGAGTTTTTCTGGAAATGTGAAGAAATGGTCTCGCAGTCTAGCAGCCAATTACATCAATATTTCCCAGTGATTGATAGAGTTATTCTTGGTCTAGTGGCAGGAGAAGAAAAATGCATTACATATTTTGGCTGAGTACAATGCTATAAAAAGAAACCCAAATGAGTCAATGTAGGAGTTTACAACATAATTCAATCTGGTTTCTGGTTCCATTCCTAATGACATCAAACCTCCCCCTCATTTAGCCCTCCTTCATTATCTTGATCCCTTTGATCCAGACATGGAATATAAACTTAGGGAGAGAGATCCTGCAACCTTGGAAGAGATGTAGCACAATGTTGTAAGTGTGGAAGCCAATTTTCTTATCAAAAAGTCCAAAATCAAATCCGAGAAATCTAAGAAGAAAGTCACCATTAAGGAGGAGTCATCTTCTTATTCTAAGGTAAAGCTTGACACTATGATTAAAACAATGGGAAGGATGAAGGAAAAAATGACTAGTGTTGATAGAAAAGTGGAGCCTTCAATAAGGAATTTGAACTAGAAGGGCTAGTAGCAATCACAATTCTGAAATAAGCATAAAGAAAAGAAAAATCAAGATCCTCAAGGACAGATCAAAACACCATTTCAACAAAACTACACAGAAGGCCTAGAAGATTATGAAGAAGAAATTTGCAAGGTTAATCATTTCATTGAAGAAGATGAATCACTTACCTTTTTGACTAAGGAATATCAATTTTCTCAAGAATTAATAACACCAAGTGATCAATAGCTTCTCCTCACCAATGATGATTCATGGGCAATGCAGGCCGGAGATTATCAAAGGGGATATCAGAATGCCCTCAATCATTTAAAAAAACAATATAACTTAAGGAGAAGAAATGTCCATGTCACATTAGATCAGAAAGGGAAGAATGTTCAAAAGGATGCCCCAGATAAAGAAGCAGGTGCTGCAAATCAAAACAGAGGAAAAGGAATTGTCATTCTGAGTCAAGATAAAAATAATGAAGATTCTACCAACAATGTGATGACGGACAAAAAGGTTCAAACTAAAAGTCAGAAAAAGGAATGTCAAGCCAGAGGAAATACGGAAATGAAGGACACTACAACAAAAATGGTAGACAAACAATCCAATTTGTTTAGATTAGAGAATGAAATTGCCAAGTTGAAGGTTTCAATTCCTCTAACTGAACTAGTTCATAATGAAAAGTACAAATTCCAGATTGATAAGATGTTGAAAGTAGATCAAATGTCAGATACTGTCAATATTGTCGATGATGAGCCTACAATTTTATTTAGTCGAGCTGTAGAGGGAAGTCCTGAGGATAATGAAGTTCCTCCTTTCTATCTTAGTTTGTTTCGGCATTATGACACAGGTTTTGGCGCTATGACATAGTGTTATCCTTGATGGCAACTCACTCAAATAACAGATCATAGTTCAGGCTCACAAAATGAAGGAAAAGTAGATATACGTAGGTTCCCCTTCACCAAGCCGTGTATACATGCGGTTAGATGAGAAAAAGTTGCATATGTGTATACACGCACTTTCACGCAAGGAAAGACGCGTACATATTGGAGAAATTGGTTTTTGTGTGTGGTATTTGGACCATGGTATTTTGGCCCATGGTATTGGTCCAAGGTATCTTGTCTGAAGTATTGACCCCAGGTAATTGTTCCAAGGTATTATTTCTAAATGGTTTTGGACCATGGTATTGAGTAAGGCCTAAGACTATAAAAGGAGGAGGAGATCATTAGGCAAGCGCACTCAAGCATTGAATATCTAATGAAGAGTGAGATCTAGAATACTACTCATTGGGTTATCGTGCATAGATGGATCTGAATCAAGGAGGAACCTGAGCAATTGAAGAAGGATAAGTTCTATTGATGGGCCAAGATCTTAAGGCTTGAAGAGAAGTATCTTTGTGTGGTTTTGATCTCTTATAATTGGTAGATGTCGTAAACTGTAAATCTGAAGACCTGGGTGTAACTGATGTCTCAATAGTTGTAAAGGTTAAATCATCCTTTACAGATCTGTACGCAGGTTTAGTATAGCAAAGGCATGTATACACGCTGGTTCAGAATTTAAAAATAGTGTATACATAGGCTTTTCTTCATATAACAGCGTATGAACACAGGTTTGACATATTGAAGTAGTGTATGACTCATACAATATGTTTTAGCTACTTCTGTTTGCTATTGCAGTGTTCTAAGTTCTAGCTTGGGTTCTAGTACTGTTACTGTAATTTGGTTACAACA
The DNA here is from genome assembly GCA_000404065.3 of Pinus taeda. NCBI lineage: Eukaryota > Viridiplantae > Streptophyta > Pinopsida > Pinales > Pinaceae > Pinus > Pinus taeda. The sequence goes on along the minus strand of APFE030825704.1, from coordinate 102,862 downwards.
TTCAAAGAAGTGGTTGTTGATTAAGTTTTGCTTGGTGCAAAAGACATTGATTGATGCAGATATATTTTGATGTTTGATTGATGTTATTGATGGATGGAGTCCAAAAATTTATGAAACGTGGTCCCTGGATGAAAAGAGAAGGTTGCATCCTTCTGTAAGTTAGCACCTACGTACTAGTACATTAGCTAGTACAAGAGCTAAGGGGCTTGTAGCTCCCTTCCAGGAGAAGATGGAGAACGAGAGAAGGTTGTAGCCTTCTATAGGTAGAAGCATGCATACTAGTATAAGACTGCACCAGTACAGAAATATTGTAAAAATAAGTTTCTTATTAAAAGAAGATAGAGACGAATTGCAGCAGCTGGTTTTCATCCAAATTAGGTTTCCACCTTATATCATGCGTTCTTGTGTGTGATTTTTTGCTCTATTTTTACTATACCTAGTTGCTATTATATGGTTATGATGCACAAATTAAAGATCAACATCTGAAGAACTCACTAAATTATAGTCTGCGGGTTATACGCTACTTCCCTTAAATACAGTTGTGTATATACACAAGTTTCATTAATTGAAGTAGTGTATACAAATCTGATTGTGAAAAGAAATATTATTGACTTGCTAATACTGATTCAACCCCCCTCTCAGTATTATTTCCAACGATTGGTATCACAGCAGGTCCTTCAGAAGAAACTTGATCACTTGAAGGAAGATCTATCATCATGAGTAACTACGAAAGAGAGGCATCCATTAGACCACCAATCTTTGATGGGAGCAACTCATCTATTGGAAGGTAAGAACCACAATCCATCTTCAATATCTTGGAACATATGTTTGGGAAATCGTGGAATGAGGATACACATTTCCATCAGCAATTCCTACAAATACGGTAGGTGAAAAGTAGTATGAAACAAATGCCAAAGTTGTCCATACTCTATTCGGGAGTCTGTCACAATCATATTTTATCAAGGTTATAAAGCTCAAAACCACCAAAGAAATATGGGACAAGATCATTCTAAGATATGAAGGAGACGATTAGGTAAAATGTGCAAAACTATAATCTCTCAGAATTCAATATGAAACTCTCAGAATGCACAATCATGAAAGTATAGCTAATTATTTCTTATGTATAGATGATATTGTTAATCGTACGAAAAACTTAGAAGAAGAGATAAAAGAAGTTACTTTAGTTGAAAAGTTTTTAAGATCCTTATCTTATAAGTTTGATTCAAAAGTTTTTGCCATAGAAGAAAAGCATGATCTTCAAAGTATTACTATGTCACAACTGCACGGAATCCTAACTACTTTCAAAATGAGAAAAGGGGGTCCATCAGACATGAGAGAAGTCACATTCAAAGCTTCAGGAAGAGGAGAACTCAATGAATCAGGACATACATCAGAAGGAGAGGAAGAATCAAACTTTGTCAAGAACCTTCAATGGGTTCTCGAAGATTCAGAGGTAAACTACCTTTCAAATGTTTTTCTTGTGGAAGAGTGGGTCATTATGCTGCCAAATGTTGTTACAAAGATAAGCTTGACAAATGTAGGGAATCAGCAAAATGGAATAGAAAACAAAGTGTAAACAAGAAGAGCTACTATACGCATGAAGATAATGATGGTTTATCAAACAATGATGAAGATGAAAATAATAATGATTATAGACTTCTGATGGATTTTGAAGATGATGATTTCTTGGATGCTTTAGATGAAGATGGCCTTTATGAAGAAATTTCTAAACTTAAAATTTGTTTAGAAGAAAATAATATGATTATAGATACTCTGACATTCCAACTTGTTGAAAGGGAAAAACACAATGAAAAATTAGAATGTGAAATTGTGGGTCTAAGGAAAGATATTGAGAAAACAAAAGCTCTCAATCTTAGATTTGCTAAAGGATCAGAAACTTTAGATGAAATTATCAAAGTGTAGTGTTCTCCTCTGATAAAGGTAGGTCTTGGATATACTGAAGCAGCATCTCAAACATAGAAGTCGTCAACCTGCAAGAGCTATCTTGATGTAGCAAGGACAAGTGAACAACATGACAATCATTAGCAAAGGCATAAAGCAAATCACCAGGTAAATCGGGTTCAATCTACTTCAAGGATGAACAGAAACTACGACCAACCATAGGTAAATCATAGTCAATCTGTTTCAAGAATGAATCACAAAGATAGTAGATTCAATAATCGCAGGAACTACTTTAATCGCCAATGCTTTTCATGTCATAACTTTAGACACAAAGCTGCTCAATGTGTTTCTTTTAAGACCATCATGACTAGAGAAGCACAAAATCGAAGGAATGTAACTGGGATCATGAAAAGGACCTACAATAGCTTTTATCCTCTTGAATATGAAATAGAATGCTCTATCTGTAACAACTTCAATCATGTAGATTTTGAATGCAGGAGCAAGTTTCGGCAAACATCTCAGAAGGAGAAAACCCCATTGGGTCCCAAAACATGGAAAAATAAATATCCACAAACATAGAGATGTGGTATAGCCTTGTATGCAGAAGGACAAGAAAATCACTGTTATATTGATAGTGGATGGTCGAAACACATGACAAGTGATAAAGAAAAACTTCAGTCATATAGTGCCTTAGAAAAGGAAATGAAGGTGTCATTTGGAAATGACACTCCCAGTGTCATAAAAGGTAAAGGTTTTGTTCTCTTAAAAGAAAAGGTAAAAACTGGGAATGCTATGTTGATGGTCTTAAGCATAGCCTATTAAGTGTGAGTCAAATGTGTGATCAAGGAAATGAAGTAGTATTTCAATCAAATGGATGTGTTGTTCGTGAGCTTGATACAGGAGAAACAGTGATCAAAGGCATAAGAACTCAAAATAATTTATACATACTCAAGGGAGGACAACAACAGTGCTATGTAAGCAAAAAATTATGAACCCTAGCTATGGCATAGAAGATTGGGGCATCTAAGCTTCCTTCAAATCAGGAAAGCATGCAAATTCCAGGCTGTTTGCAATCTTCCTGACATCAAAATTCTAGAGAATAAAATATGTAGGTATTCCTCTTATGTCCAATGCCTCACATTTGATTCATAGCTTTTCTACAATTACTTACGAATCCCATATCTACATGATTTAAGAAATAATATCATCAATCGATTAGTCCATTAAAGCATAAATTCGTCATGCTAATTCAATTGTGTTGTATTTAATGATTGGCCCTCATTTTATTGAAATGAAGAGAGGAGAATATTATTATCAGAGAGATACCGCATAATAAAAAATTTAAACTAGAAAAGCAACACTTTCATAGGGTTTTCTCTTTAACTGCAAACCCCTTTGAGGCAAACAAAAAGGAATGCAGAACTTTAGAATTAGGATTTTAAAGATAGCCACTAGAGATTTGTTTTAGGTATCGTATGTGTTTAACATGTCAAAACAAGATCAAATTGTGTGTGAAATAGTGTATCTATCACAACTATTGTGATTGCATTTTTTTTTATCTTATACAGTTTGAGTGAGTCTAATAGTTAAGAGTATGTGTTTTTTTTAATAGGCTACAGGTTCAAAATCATATGGGGTAGAGTATGTATGCCTTCATAGATTCAACAGTCAGATCGCTAAGGGGAGGTGGGTTCCTTGCCTCACAAACAAGGGGTCACATACATCAATTTGGTATCTGGCTTCAGTGTGATCTTAAAAATGGATAATAATAAATAATACTCATTGTCTCACAAACAAGTGAGTCACATACACCAATCTGGTGTTTGGTTTGGCTGTGATCTTAAAAATAGATAATAATAAATAATAATAATGTATCTTGTGTCCGAATTTCTATGATTATAGCTTTGGGGGAGTTATAGTTTACTCAAAATTGGGAATAACTATTAGAATTACGATGATTAACATGTTTTTATGAATCATGTGAAAGTTAATTGATTATAGCTTTGGGGGAGTTATAGTTTACTCAAAATTGTGAAAGTTAATTAATTATAGCTTTGGGAGAGTTATAGTTTACTCAAAATTGTGAATAAATATTACGATGATGATGATTAACATGTTTTTATGAATCACTTTAAAGTAAAAGGAGGCGGGTTTTTTTCCCACAAACAAAGGGTCACATACACCAATTTGGTGTTTGGCTTTCTTGTCCCACAAACAAAGGGGTCACATATACCAATTTGGTGTCTTGCTTAGATGTGATCTTAAAAATAAATAATAAATAATACTCGTTCCACAAACAAAAAAGTCACATACACCAATTTGATGTGTGGCTTGATTATAATCTTACAAATAGATAATAATAAATAATAATAATGTCTTAATTACTATGATTATAGTTTTGAAAGAATTATAGTTTATTCAAAATTGAAAATAACTATTACAATTAGGATAATTAACATGTTTTTATAAATGACATAAAAGTTAGAAGTTAATTGACATAAAAGTTGATTATAGCTTTGGAGGAATTATAGTTTACTCAAAATCGGGAATAACTAATACGATGATGATGATTAACATGTTTTTATGAATGACTTGGAAGGAAATTGAACGTTGATATTCAAAGATTTTATTTTATCTTACGAATATTACAAAATTTATAATGTTTCATTCTATTTAACAGAGCCTCGAGTCTATATGGCAAGCTGATTGGGTAACTTCTAGCTTTCCTTCAAACTAGGACATCCTTCAATGGGATTTGAATCACAATTTGGTTAGATTTGGTTAGATTTATCGTTAAAACTTATCGATATTGTACTCTTAAATGAGTCTATAATTTAAGCTGATTGTGTATGAACAACTTTTCTCTTTTCTTCAAAGCAGGACATCCTTCGACCTAAGAGGAAGGTGGATTTCAACTAAATTTAAATCTTTGACACCCAGATTGTCTCTATAGTTATCAGATGTCCGTACGTAAGCTAGTCATCTAAACGTATAAATCCCACAGCCTGTCGACGTCCTGTATCACTGGTCGTTCACGGAGGGATTCTGCACTACTGCTGTCATTGTCTTCTGGCACATACCATTTCTTCTAAATGGTGACGTTATGTTAGAGAACTGACATGCAACAGGGTGACTGCATCTTCATTAGCGGCTTACTAAAGGAGACCTGTGGTGTGCTGTGTTGCTTGCTATTGCAGAATGTGGATACATGATGAAAATAGCGGAGAAAAGCGACATGTACAGCTACGGCGTGGTTTTACTGGAAGTGTTAACAGGAAAACAGGCGATCGATCCTCCTCTGCGCGAAGGCATGCATCTAGTCGATTGGGTACGTGAAACTCTGGAGAAGAAAAAAGATTCAGTAGAAGTGTTGGATCCTCGACTTCAAGGGCGAACCGATCAACATATTCAAGAGATGTTACAGGCGTTTCCTGTGCGTCAACCCCAATACAGAAGAACGACCAACCATGAAGGACGTCGCCGCATTGCTCAAGGAAATCAAACACGAATTCGATCAGGACTCCGCCGATTCCAAGGTCGATCTCCTCATCAATCATTCGCCCGCCGACTCCAAACATTGTAACACCGCTGCCACCGAGGTGGCGGAGCACGACGAAGAAGCGCCGCCCTACTCCGGTTCCAAAATCTCCGACGCCCTCATGATGAGATCCTCCCACATGCTCAACTCCTCCACCACCTCCATCCAGCAATATGGAAATCGAAATTCGTATCAGATTCTTTTCATGACTGTCTTCTTCTTCTTCGCACTGTTTCTTATTATGGTGCTTTGTATTTTTTCGATCAATGCTCAGAGCTTCTGGAACCTCTGTGGTATTTGAGTATTTGCTCTTTGAATACTAATTTACTGTTTTACAGATATGAAGTTTTAAAGATGTGGTTCAAAGATTAGGTGGGAAGTTTGGTTCCCACTGGTTTTATAGTCTAATCTTGAACAAAATTAGTTGGGATGTTTGGTTCCAACTGGTTTTATAGTCTAATCTTGAACAGAATTAAATATACTTGCAAGCTGCTCAAGGTATGATATCTTCTGTTCCATAAAAAAGCGCCAATATAGCTGTGGCTTGCTATTCTCAACGATGTTGCTGCAAGAATTTCGATCCAGGATCTCCAAAGTAAGGCGCTGTAATTCATAAAGAGACGGTTTACCCTCCTCTTCAATGTTGCATTTCTTAAAAACAGCTCGTGCAGAAATTTGATGTTGTATTTCTACGCCCTTCTCTTCATAAATTAAATGTGAACATCGTCAATAAGACGATTTTATGGACGCTGCTCATCCATTTCTATGTTCGATATCCTTCTTTCGAGATCATGTTGCCACCATTTAATTTGCTGGATAATTATCTAATATAACCTAGTTAAATATTATAAATTAAATGTATGAAAATAGAAACGATTCATATAAATTGGAAATTTTAACACGTAACATCAATCTTTTTGAAAAAATATCTACATTTAAAAAAGGTGTAATCTATCTTCCTATGATAGATATGTGCTTCAAGTAAATTTAAGCTATTTTTTTTTCATTTGTTTTAATAATAACAAAACCAAATAAATAATCTATGTTTTCCTTCTTTAATAATAGGAAGACTATATATTATGTATCAATTATTCTAAGTGCAGTAAGGATTAGATTGCTAAAAACATACATTTAAATTTATTTTAAAGAAATTATAAATTTTATTTTTTAGGAAATTAGAAATAAATAAATCATTTTGGGATATATACAATTTTTTAACAATCTTAAGTTTGTGAATAAATAAGAGTTATGTAACTATGGGCGTTTTTAATCAATAGGGTAAAATGATTAGAAATTGTGGATAACGCACTTTTATTTAAAAATAGGAAAGTGAAATAATTAGAAATTATTATGAAATTTAAATAATGTAGAATTTAACTAAGAATTAGTTAAAAAATAGATTTAGGAAATATTTAATTTGATAAAAGTTTGTAGGGATATATTGATTTGGTTTTAATGTTTATTAAAAACATTATTTTTTTTTTATCAATTATTTGGGTGTATAATTATCTCTGTCTTGGTTTTTGAAAATTTAAAGGAATGCAAATTTAAAGGAATTTAGGGCATTGGAAGAAAAGTAATTTGAGATCACATAATGGTGGAGGATATGGGGGTATATTTTTTGAAGATTAATTGTCTGAAAATGCTATTTCTTGGCAAAGAACTATACCTCGTAAACCTCAATAGAATGGAGTTGTGGAAAGAAAAAATTGGACTTTGGTCAGAATGACATGATATTTGTTTAAGGCCAAAGATCTATTAATTCATTTTGGGTAGAAGTTAGTTATTGTTCAAATTATTGCATGAACCTTATTATAAATAAAGTTATATGTGATATAATCTCTATTAATAAATATAGTCAGAGAGAACCCTTACTCAAATCCCTCTAGAAGTTTCATTGTAGTGTATGGGATAACATTTTAGATGATTGTGGAAAGAAGCTATATTAAAAGAGTCACAACATGATGGACTACTCTAAATAGTCGAAGACCTATAGACTATTTGGAAGAATCAAATACCAAATCATTCTTAGTATAAATGTTTCCTTTGAAGAGAAGACCTCAACTATTAAGCTATTGAATTCCTTTTCTAGTTTGATGAATATTGATCCCTTTGAAATTCTAATAGAGACTAGATCAAATAAATATCATATTGGAGCATTGACTAAATAGTTAGTTCATTTACCTACTTCAACTTATATTTGATCATTGACTACAAAACTAATTACCAATTTTGGCACCCTTGAGTAATCCTATAGTAAATTTGTTGATAATGCAACCTCTTTGTTGTGAAATACTTACTTAACCTAATGGGTTGCTAAGATAATTGAAGTTGCTAAAGTTGATGCTTGAGACATCAATGATTCAATGAAGATTGGAAGTTAGAAACAACATGGTAGTGTTCATCTAATGGTTTCTGATCTAGATACATATGTATATCCACATTCTTGACCTAATATAATAATGCTAGTGTTGAAGAATATCATTCCTTGATGAAGAATGAGACATGGGATTTAGTTCCTCAATCACAAGGAAATAATTTGATGAATTGTTGACAGGTCTACAAGACCAAGTTCACTTCTCATGGTCATGTTGAAAAGCACAAGGCTTGTTTGGCATAAAAGGGTTTTCTTAGTAGGAAGACATTTTCTTGATTGAAACCTTTTCCCTTGTTGCAAAGATATTTTTTTAACTGATTATTTCAGTTGCTACTGATTTTGGTTAGGTGTCAAACGTTCTTCGCTTCATGGATATATGACTAAATAAATTTCTATGGAACAAGCCCCAACTAATGAAAATGATTCCAATCTAGTGTCTCGATTGACGAGGCCCTTATCTACTTTGAAAAATGTCCCAGGGGTTTAATGTGAAAAGGTTGACCATTTCTTTGTCAATTTTGGTTTCAAGCACTATCAATCAAATCATACTATACTTTTGGTATTACACATCAAAGTTGAAATATTAATTATTGCATTGCATGTTCATGATTTAGCCATAAGTCAAAGAAACCCTTATTTAATTTTTGTTTGATGAAACAATTGGAAAATACATTTGAAATAAATAGCGGGTCTCTTACATTTCTTTTTAGGCATCCAAAATTTGCACATGGATGAATAATATCTTTATTTCTCAACCTAGATATGTAATTGATCTTTTGAAGGGATTTAATATGGAAGATTGTAAACCTTCTACTACACCCTTCTTGTTAGGAGTGAACTTGACCAATGCATATTATTGTATTCTAGTGAAAAGGATGCCACTAGTCATCATCAGTCTCAATACATTGGGCATTTTTTAGTACTTCCTTACATGAAGTAATTTCATGAAAGTTAACAACCTTGGGATTTTTGTGATAATCCAACAACATACCATAGGACCAAGAGAGCTTTGTTAATGTTGTATGGGATTTGACTCAACATATCCTTAAATTTTTTGTCATACTCTCTCATTGTTTCCTCTAGTTTTTGTTTGTTATTGTTTAGCTTTTGTGTTGCAAGACGCCTAACAAATTTGGTTCTAAATGAGGAGAGGAAATTGTTTTTCACATCGATCTTACTTTTGGTATAGCTCTATGTGAAATTCATTAAACATGTAAGACCTTTTCCAAAGATCTGCTGCAAATTGTTCCATTTGCTTGTATTCATCTATAACCTCATTGGTTTTCTAGAACATTTCACAAATGAACCAATTCCTCTTAGGGATACTTGTATTTCTCATATAGGGTGATATGGATGAATCCCATGTTTATTTGTGAAGGTGGAGTATGAGTTATTTTCTTTTGACTTTGGGGTTAGCCTGTTGAGATGGTATATTCCTCACATAGTTCATTCAGGTGAAAAATATCAACTATTATCTCAGTTTCCACCTTGACACTCAGTATCTAATCAACTCATGGGATACACTTATTATTTTCAAATTTAACGCTTGCAAGAGTTATAAGGCTTCCATTAGTTTGACACCCTTTGTTTATATACTCGATGAGCAAATTCGTTATAGATTGTGATGGTTTATCATCCCACCTTGTATATTCTTCTTCTTATGCAGATATTAATCTCGACAGGGGGGTATGTTTGCAAGATTTATTATATGGAGAAACATATCTTCATTTTCTTCATTGTTAATCCATGTCTAGTTAATTATTTATGTTTCTGTTTGGAGATGGTCTCTTAAATTTCTTTGCTTGTCTCGAACAAATTGAGTAAGGTTTTGAGTCAATATGGAGCTTTTCCTATAGGAATTCTCTTATAGTGGTACGTGTTACAATTGCTACAGGGGATCGTCGATTTGATGGTCCAAAGTTATTGAATTTCATACTATACATGCCTACTAAGGCTTAATTGTAGACTCTCACTTCTCCTCAAAGCCATTGATGCTATGCCTCTCCACTTTTGGTGCTCTATGCTAACGTCAAACAAGTCTCGTACATCTTTGATCTCCTATGCCAGAGCTCTTTTTGTCTTGTCTTCTCGAAAAAAAACTCCTCCCTCATCTCTTGTCATTTTTTTGTCATTTGTGCATTTCTATTTTCTGAATATTGGTCGATTTTTAGACTACTGCATACTCGAATGAGTTCTTCAATAGGTTTCCTCCTTAAGTTTATATTCTCATACTCTTGCAATGAACCATTTTCCTCCCATTTTGGATCCCAATATGCTTACTTCTTTTTCTTCTTATTCTCTATTTATATCTCACAAAGATTTATGGCGTGTCCCCCATCATTAACTCAACTTACTCCTAATCGATGAAATAACCTTTGTCAAATATTTTTCATTTACTCAAGATGTAAACTCACACTTCTCTTTTGTCTTTACATGATTGTCAAGATATTTCTCCTAGTGAGGCCATCGTTTACTACATTCAAATTTTATTGGAGTTTACAAGGGTGGTCTATATTTGACTATATAACTAACTCCTTTATTGAGGATAAATTTATGAAGTAAAGTAGGTATAATGCAAACAAAATTTTGTGAAATTCATCATCGAACCTTGATTTTATTTTTTTAATAGAAGTGCATTCTTTTACTGCTTATTGCTTACTACACGCAGAAATCATTCAATATTTTGTCTACCCATTATCCGTAAACTATCATGGATATTCCACTGGACAAATTGATACTATATGTCTGATTAAACTAAAAAATCTATAATCTACACTATGAGGGTTTAGTTCTCTTTAGCTTTCTATATATGTAGATTATTGTTTATTTCCTATGCATGCAAATTAAAAATAATAAATAAAATAACGTCCCCTAATAATAATAAAAGTAAAATTAATAAATAAAATAATATAATATTAGAGCATAAGCAAATAAATGATAAACAATAAAGAAAATATAATAATGTTAAATAAAAAGAATAAAAAATTAAAGAAAAGATAATAATAATAAATAATGAATAAAATATAATAATAATAAATAAATAAAATAGTAAATAATAATATTGAATTATATATATATATATATATATATATATATATATATATATATATATATATAATATATATATATATATATAAGAAAGAGTTAAACTAAGAGAACTATAAAAATAATAAAAATAAGTAAAGTTAACAAAAAGTAAAAAGGAAGAAAATAAGAAAGCATTAAATTAAGAGAAATAATAAATTAAGTAAAACTTAAAATAAAGAAATAAAAGTTGCATGTTGACACATGAAATGTGTGCATCCAAATCCCTCTCATTGTTTACTCTATTTAATAGATGATGAGGAATATGAGATTCATCATTCCTTCCTCCATTCCCTTGGGAGAAAATTATTGTGAGAGAAAGGATTCCTTGGCAGTAATACGTTGATGGAGGGCTCGAGGATGGCTAGTTGTAGAAAGATTATACGTAGCTAAGTGTAAGGTTAGGTGGAGAGTCGTCCCCAAAATATTTGTTGTGGTTATCAAAATTCAAATAGAGTCAACTATGAAATCACAAGTAAGGAATTTCGTTGCTAGAGGTAAGTTGTCTCTACTTGTGTTCTTCAAAAATTTTATGCTAATTAGTTGAATAGTTTTTGTGTCGAATATTGCTTTTATAAATTGATGTAATTAGTTGCATGTTGAATTTTGGGTTGTTTCCCATGGGGCTTTTGGTTGACGGTGAAGGGGTGCACTGTTAAAGCACTCTTTGTGATAGGTCACTGGTTCAAATCCACCGTGGGTGCTTACCTACCAAAAAAAAAGAATTTTGGGTTGTTACATATGGTATTATAGAAGATTTCAACTCTATGTGACCTCTTAGTAAAAAGTTTGAGAAAAATATTTAATTAAATTTATCAATCATTTTGAATGGAATGATAGAGATAAATTTCATCAAAATATTTCAGAAATAAATAAAATTTTTATTTTCACCACAATTATTATATAATATTAATACATTATTAAATAAATATCAATACTATTACTTTTAAGATAGTAGACAAAGTTTATTTTATTTATATTTATAAATTTTGGTCACTTTTGTTTGCATGTAATTATACACATGGGTAACCTTACATGCTATTATAATTTATTTATTTTATATTCTATTAAAAGTAAATGTTAACAACCCCTAATTAAAAAATGCATTACTAGACCTATATATATTTTAAAAAAATATAGCAACAAGAAATGATAAAAGTAGAATCCAAAAATACCAGTTTAATTTATCCTTGAATTAAACTAAGAGTTAAAACATAATTCTATTCTCGTAGCAACTTGTAATAGTTAACTACAATAAGTTGACTTAGTTAACTTAGGAATTTCAAGTTGGAAGTCTTTCTGAAGTCATGTATATGTTCTCCCTATATTACAGGGGCCAGGGTGAGTTAAGTATGAGTTGTAATTAGATAACTTAGTTTATTGAGTTAAGTCTAGTCAAACTAGTTCTAAATAGTTTCAGGAACTAATAGTGAGTTAATAGTCAGTTGATGCATTAATGGATTTGTTATCACTCAGGTTGTCCCTAGGCTCCTGTAGGGATACAGCCGAGGTAACCACAAACCAATCTTTGGATTGCAGGTTCTAGCCCACCTGCAATCAGAGAGGGCTCTCTCTTAATGATTCAACTTTGTTGATGATTTTAGGCTAGCTTTTGGCTCAGGGGTTTTTGTTTGTGTTTGGGTGGAAGGAAAATGCTTTTGGGCAGAGAGGCAATTTATGAAGTGATAAGTTTCAAACCATTGGGCGTGGAGTCATGGGTTAGGATTATTAGTGCGTCTTTCTGGTCATAGGAGAAATAATGAAGCAGGATAGTTGCTCATAACACAATCTTCAGACTAAAAGGATGAATGATATGTAAGGAATGAGAGGCACTTAAGAATCTCTCATTTAACTTAACAGAGGGAAATATGATCTCTATCTAGGGGCAATGAAGAATCCCTGGATAACTGTCTTGGGTTAAGGCAAACATGAGCCATGTGGAATTCATATTTATGCTTAAACAGAGGAAAACATAAAGAAACAACAGAAATTGAGCATAGAGTGTATTTAAACAAATTCTAATCTAATCTTTCTTTCAGCTGTTTAAGAGCGTAATTCATGAATGAAAACAGAGGTAAGAAGCACTTATTGAGTTATGCACAGCACGAGAATTCCATAATCACTCTTCAACCAGTAAACACAGTGAACAATCCGTTCTCCAAGGCTCATAAGCAGTCTTTGATTATAGAAACTTATCAGATATTACAGTGCGAGTCTCTCCCAGAGCAAAATCAGCTAGAGATAGCTTGTTGAATAATCAACCAACCAACCAACCCGTAATACAGTATTCAGGGTTGTCTTTATAGTGCAAATATCTCAAACTTATTTATTACAATTGACCTAAAACAGGTTTGCAAAAAGAGCTTTCTAAACCTAAAATAGTGCCAAAATTAAATGCAGGTAAATATCTATTGAACTGTGTTAGAGGTAGTTGGATTAAAAGGAGTGCAATCTGGCCCTTGGAGCCTCGATGCAGTACTGCTGGAATAACTGTGCTTTGGGATCTGCAGTTCTATTCTGGTGCGAGTTAAATGTGAAATAACCATGATGTGAGAGTTTTGAGTGGCCTCGCCCTCTTTCTTTGAATTTGCTGGAAGGTATTAAATTTTCTCCTGCTTTGGGCCGCTATTAAGATCTTCGCTGATACTCTTTGCCGCTACATTGATGGTCTCCGCCACTTTCTGATACTCTTTGACGTGTTTTTTCTCTGTGAATTTGATCTGATACTCTTTAATCTCTGTCTCTAGTCTCTTCCTGTCTTCAAATCAGTTTAATTTGGAAAAATCGGGCAATTTCGGGCCTTTTCGGTGCAAAACGGGCCAAGAATCAAAAGATTCCCTAAAGATTCCTCAATATGGCCTATTTCCCGTAGTGATAATCTCTGTCTCTGGTCTCTTCCTGTCTTCAAATCGGTTTAATTTGGCAAAAACGGGCAATTTCGGGCCTTTTCGGTGCAAAACGGGCCAAAGAATCAAAAGATTCCCTAAAGATTCCCCAATATGGCCTATTTCCCGTAGCGATGCGCAAAAACTGCCTCCGTTTCTCATTCCGGAGCTCTGAAGCACGATTTTTCGATTTTTTCGCTGCTGACGTCAACATGACATCAGCATGCTGATGTCAGCAGTGGGGTCCTTTGGTATGGATGTGACGTCAGCATGCTGACGTCATCAAGGTGACGTGGTAGTACGGTGGGGTGATGTGGCAGGGTGACGTGGACCGGGCGCAGGCAGGGTGAGATGACGTGGAGGCGACCTGGCAAGATGAGGTGGCGTTCCTGTTATGTGAGGGGAGGGCGGTTTTCCCTGTGCGTCGGACCAGCTTTGGTACGGAGCTGGTTTTTGTCAGGGGCGGCCCGATGAAATGGGAGGCCGCCACCTGTCCCGGTGTACAACGGTAAAACCGTCGGACATCGGGTGGTAACCTACCACCGTAATCGGGCACGCGATGTGATCAAGGACCGTCAGATCTGGGGGAGGCGATCCGAAAGTGGACGGTAAAGGGAGATGCACGGGGTTTAGCAAAGGCGCGTGCGTTAAAGGATTAATTTTTCACAACGCGGTGGGTTTTTAACTTTAGAAAATGGGTAAATGTGTTTGCGCGGTGAAAACTTATCAAACAAACATTAATATTTTTCACAGAAGAATGCACGGGGAGTGTTATTTAGCATTTGGAAAGGGTTCCCTTAGCGTTTGGAAGGGGTCCATACACTTGGGAGTGGGAATTCTTGCCGAGGGAGGGTTCTTACTAAAGTCCAGGTGACTTAGTAATTCCCAGTGAAGTATTTATGGTTATATTTCAACCAGGGGGAGGGGATATTTACATAAGGGGATTATCTACATAGTTATAGTATGGGGACAGGGAAAATATAGGGAGTTAAATAATAATGTCAGTAGTTAATATGGAGATGACAAGAAAGCGCTAAGTTTCAGAAATCTTAGGCTTGAAAAGGAGAGATAGAACCTTATAGAGAGAGTATGGATTCTCTTTGAGTGAAGCAGGTCTTCACCCAAGCTAATGACATGAAAATGATGAAACTAAGAGATATCAAGCAGATCTTGACCTCATTTTGGGGAAATTAGTTAATGATTTGGGGGAGATGGAGAAAGGAAGTTAGTTATGCCTGTTTTGAGCTCTTTCACATAAAATTGCCTGGTGATTGTGTCCTGAGTAGAGATGACACCCTGAAAACATGGAACTGATCAGCAATCAAGATTCTGCAACCTCAAAACTACCTACCCAGCCTACTTACCTAACATTTTTTCTTCTTTGGTTTGGGTGCACTTAGACTTGCAGACCCATCATTTCAATTTTTTCTTTTTTATACCTTCCGATCTACAAACTACCCTTTTTTCTTCCAAGGGCCCAGATTAAGCAGTTGGGCTCCTTTGATTCTCTACCTATCTAAGAATCTGCCAAGATTAAGCTGTTTGCACAGATTTTCATCCTCTATATTCTAAAACATGAAATTGAAGCCTAGGGAGACCAAGATTAAGCTGTTTGGAACTCCCTTTAGATGAAAATTGTACAAAACTGAAATAACTTCTCAAAATTTGGAAAGCAGTTAGATGAACTCTGAGTAGCCTTCTTTGCTTGGTGACTGTTTAGCAAATATGGAGCATTGTAGCATGCAAAGTATGACATATTTGGTCTCTAAAAATGTCAATCATGAAATATGAGTAACCTGCTGCAACAGGAGGCTAACAGTGGCTCCACTTGGGGATGGCTTTTCCTTGTGAGAAGCCAAGAACAACAGGTCAGATTGCCTTGTTTCTTCTGTTATGGTTGTGCTTTGAACTTGGTAGTGCTGACTGTTGGATTAATTTGAACTTTTGGATTGGGAACAACTCTTTCCTTCACTTGTGCTGTTGTTAAGCTGCAAAGCACTTCCTGCTTTCTTCTGCATGCTTTAACATCATGGATCCTTACAAAAAATCAAAACACTGGTATATACAAATATTCTATGTACAGAATAAAACACCGCCTTCTCTTTTCAATAAAAAGGATCATTGTAGTGCTTTAGCATTTGGCCATTGACATGGCCTTCTTCAGCTATGCTGCCATATGGAGATTTGAGAAAATAGGTATTATTTCCTTGCACAACGCTGATAATGTACGGACCTTTCCACAGAAAATCAAATTTTGCGTGTTTTCCCTTGTCTTCTCTTCGTGAATCCCATATTAGAACTTTGCTGCCCACCCAGAAATCCTCTGCTTTGGCCTTCTTATCAAACATATTTTTGAGTTTTTCTTGCAGTATTTGAGCTCCGTCGAAGACTTGTTCTCTGGTTTGCTGATGATGAATGGTTTGATTAACTCTTCTCTGCATGTCATTCGGTTCAGCCTGAATTTCTTGCAACAATTTAATAGTAGGAATGCCCAGAGATGAAGGGAACTTGGCTTCCATGCCATATACAAGTTCATAAGGGCTCATCCCAATGATTTCTTGGTGGAAAGTCTGTCTTCCCACAGAGAATTTGTGAGCTTCCTATGCCAGTTCTTTTTGTTTTCCTCGAGCAGTTTCTTTATGATATTGATGAGGCTTTTGTTGGAAGATTCGGCCAAGCCATTACCTTGAGGGTAGTAAGCTGTGGAGTGGCCAAAGGTGATGTGGTATTTATGGATCATTTTTTTGGATTTGAAAGCAGCAACATTGTTAGTGATAATTTTCTCAGGGCAGCCGAATCTAGAAAGGATATTTCTCTCAAGGAATTGGATAATGGTGGAGTCGTTGGCCTGCCTACATGGGATGGCTTCAATCCACTTAGTGAAATAATCGATGGCTGTTAAAATCCACTTGTGTTGGCCTGAGGAAGAGGGATGAATTTCTCCAATGAAGTCAAGACCCCATTTTTGAAAAGGTTTCTCGGTTGGAATGGGTTTAAGGGGCAAGGGCAATAGCTTTCTTTTTCCTTCAAAGATTTGGCATTTGTGGCATGAGACAACAAACTTCTTTACATCTGCAAATAAAGAGGGCCAGTAATAACCAGCCCGTAAGATCTTGTCAGCTGTGGATTTCCAATATAAGTGTCCTCCACAGTCCCCTGCATGGAATTCTTTCATGATGCTGCTAGTTTCATTTATAGTTAAACATTTAAGCAAAATACCTTCGTGATTTTCCCAAAATAAAGCACCATCTATGACACAAAATTTTGATGATTTCATCCTTAAAAATCTTTTCTTGGTTCTGGACAATCCTGGGGGAGCACACAGGTTTAACAATACAAAGAAAATATCAGCGTACCATGGGGATTGCATGAAGGTTTCACTAATCTATGGAGTCGCTAGCTCTAGTTCATCGTCCAGTTGATTAATGTCTAATGCTTGGAAGTTTGTTTCGGACATTAGTTTGGATAACCCTTGTCCTTTCATGAGCTTGGTGGGCTTTATTTAGATGTCATATTCAAGGATGTTGGCAATCCACTTGCCTCTTTTTCCTTCCAGTCCATCTTGAGTCAGTATATCCTTTACAACAGCGTTAGGGACATAGGCAATCACATGGGAGTATAGGATGTAAATTCTGAAATCTTTGATGGCTTTGACCAGGGCATAGGCCTGCTTTTCCATGATCTGAAATTTCAAGGGTGTGTCTCTCAATGCTCGGCTGAAGAAAGAAATTGGCTTTTTGATGCCCTGATCATCTTTTTGGAGAAGGATAGTAGCTATAGTGTGTTCAGATGCGAAGGAAAAAATGATAAAATCTCTGTCGAATTGAGGACTGGTGAGGATAGGTGTTTGAGTTAGGGTAGTTTTTATACTCTCAAAAGCCTTCTTGGCTTCAAGAGACCATTTTACCTTGGCATCCTTTTTCAACATGTTGCTCAATAGCCTTATTAGTTTAGCTAGATTTGGGATAAATCTCCTTAGGAAATTGATCTTTCCAATGGATGCTTGTAGTTCTTTTATGTTTCTTGGATAAGGGATTTGAAGGATAGCTTGAATTCTTTCTGGGTCAATTCTAATCCCATCTTTTGATATTATATGCCCTAAAAGTTTGCCTTCCTCCAGGGCAAATAGGGACTTCTTAGGATTCAAGGAAATGATGTATTTCCTACATGTCATGAAAATTTACCTTAAGTGCTTAAGGTGCTCTTGGTTAGATTTGGAGAATGGGGTCAGGTCATCAAGATAAACTACTAGGAAATCATGTATCTCCTTGGCAAATGCAATATCCATTGCCCTTTGAAAGGTAGCACCAACGTTTTTTAGCCCAAAAGGCATTTTAACGTACTTGAATGTTCCCCAGGGTGTGGTAAAAGTTGTCTTGTCCTGGTCATCTGAGTGAACAAGTATTTGATTAAATCCTGAAAATCCATCTAGTAAAGAAATTCTAGAGGAACCCACTACTCTTTGCAAGATATGATCCATTTTGGGCAAGGGGTAGTGGTCTTTTAGAGAGACCTGGTTTAAATTTCTCAAGTCTACACATAGTCTTATCTCTCTGTTTTTTTTCTACTGGGAACTAAGTTAGACACCCATTCAGAGAATCTGATGGGTGCAATGATACCTGCTTCAAACATTCTCTTTATTTCTTTTTCAATCAAGGGAAGAAGCATGGGGTTAATTCTCCTAAGTTTCTGTTTGAACAGTTTTTGATTTGTTTTTAAGGGAATGGTATGTTGGATTACTGAAGTGTCATAGGACTTCAAGTCCTCATAACTCCAGGCAAATACATTTTGGAATTCTTTGAACAGATCCACATATTTCGGTTTTTGGTTAGGGGGAAGATTTTTGGACAATTTAATCATTCTGGGATGTTCTGCTGTCCCTATGTTGCGTTCCTCTATGGCAGCATTTAAAGGTTCCATCTTTGGCTTTTTGGGCACATCGTTGTCATCAAACATGTCTTCCAAAGGAGTAAGGCCGCCGGGTAGAACATTACTTTTCAGATCAATAAACTCATCCTCCCCCTTGGCTGTTTTCTCTAAACAGATTTTTTCTCAGCTGTCCTATGTTTGTATTGTTGAAAACAGTTGGGTTAATGATTTGCTTAGTTGTTGCAGCTATTATAGTCAGGTGGTTTTCTTCTGCTAACTGTTGTGATTTGGCCATGGCATTCATGTCAATGTTTGTGTTGGAAAATTCGTCTTCTAGAGTTAAGAAACTGTTAATCTGGGCATCATTTTGGAATACCTGCCAATCCTTGACATTGTTAGGGACCGAAGGTCTGTGTTTTATTTCAGCGGTGAAACGGTGATTTGGTTCAAAAGGAAGCTTGCATGTGCTTGAAAAGGTTTCTAGACTATGGGCATGAATATTGTGATCTCGTGCAATTTTGGCCAGCTTAAATTCACTGAAGGCATTGAGTAATTCGGTGGCATGAGCTCTGTAAGCTCTCATTCTACTATCATTAGCGACAAAGTTACCCTTTGTTTGTTGTACAATCAAGTCCGAATCACCTAGGATGGAGACTATAGTAGCTCCCAGGGTTTTGAGCAACTTCAGGCCTAAGAGAAGAGCTTCATACTCTGCTATATTATTTGTACATCTGAAATTGAGTCTATAGGCATGGCCTTGTGCATGATTATCATGAGTATTGTAAATCCACACTCCAGCCCCTGCTCCTAACTTGTTAACTGAACCATCAAACTCCAAATACCATGTGACTTCTTGTCTGAGGTTTGTATTGAGAGTTTCAGTTGTTTGAGGACCAGGCAGGCTTGTATTTTGTGTTTCGGGATGTTCTTCTTGCTGTTTGTTGGTTGCCTCAGCTGTTGAGACAATTTCATGGGTATTGGCAACTATTTTCTTATTGACGTACGTTCCTTGCTCCAAAGATAACGGCTTATCATCAGTTGGAGGGCTGGTGTTATCATTAAATAAAATAAAATAATCCATATCAGAATGGATTGAGTATATTGGAAATTTTGGGGTTTTTCCTCACTGATTACCACATACTTCATTAATGTTTCTCTATATAGTCTCTTTGGTTGCCCAAAGACAGATATAGTGGCATAAGAGAGGTCGAGTTGAAGGGATCCTTGCAATTTTGCTCCCCATGATCTGGATAGGAGCATACCATACTTTGTGGGAATGTCGGCTACTACTACGTCCATTAAGATTGTCTTGTTTGGGAATTGGACTAGAGAGACACAAAGGTCTTTGATCAAGCCTAAACATTTGACCTGACTTGAATCAAAGGAATACAAATCTTTGTACGACCTTGTGATATCGAGGTTCAACCTTTCCATTACCACTTTGGGCATAAGGTTATGTGAGGCACCTAAATCAAACATAGCATTATGCAGTATTTTGTCATGTATGTGCAGGCTGACATAAAATGGTGGAACAAGTCCATATGTTGTTTTTCCGTCAACTTCTAGACCGAACAGTAGTTCAGGGGTATCATCTAAAACGTTTACATCATCCCTTACTTCTGGTAATTGAAGCGACCTTTGAATTTGTTGTCTGTATACATCATGTTTGGCAAGTTCCGAGAGGGGAATGGAAATCTTGAGTTTTCCAATCTCTGCTTCTAAACTGAATGGTTTTTCCAATGAGTTCTTGGCATTGACAGTGGTGAATTTTTATTTTTCAGGCATACTCTCTATGTTTTCTTTTGGAATATCAGTGTCACGATGTATGACCGTTTGTGGAATTTCTGTTTTGGGAGGATTTTTGGTAGAGCTATTCAGATCTTCTTTAGGGGAGGAGGGAGGTAGAGTCTGATCAATAGGAGAGTGTGTGTCTGTTACATCCTCCACAGTAACCTGATGAGGGTTTGGGACCGAGCTGTCAGCTGGTTGATTGTTGGTGATCTTTCCTTTAGTTTTGTTGATCTGTTTGCTATCTTTTATTCTGCTGGATAGGGGAACATCAATGGTCCTTGTTCTTAATTTTTATTGCTTGTGTACCTCATATATAGCGGTATCATATCCTTGTTTAAAGTCAAAGGACTCTCCCGACTTGGTGTGAAATTGTTTTGCATTAGGGTATGGTCGGTCTTCTTCCGTGAGGAAGATTTGCTGTTCATTTTCTGAATCTATCAGGTTCATATGAGTTCCATCTATGGGCTCAGCGGATGTAGATGCTTCCACATAGTTTTTTTGAAAAGGAGGCCTAATATCATGGTCAAGACTGGCCCTTCCAACGTTTGTGTTTTGGGTTTTTTCTGAAGTTTGGGTTCCTTATGGCATTGGGCTGTTGACCCTCCCATGAAGTTTTTCTCTCCACATTATCTACTCTGTCTCCCAGCCTGTGGATGCCATTGATGATAGCATCTAGCTTCTGATCAAAGGCTGAGGGTTCTTCTTTGAAAGTGGTTCTTCTCTCAGTTCTAGTCCTGTTTCTTTTAGCAATTAGATTTGCTTCCACACTCACTGCAGCATCTTGCATTTTTGCAAGGCTTTGAGGGGCTCTTTCCCTCAATTGATATGCCATCTCAGCATCAAAGCCATCCGGGAATTTGTATAAATCGAGATCAGGTGGATGTCCTAAATTTTGTGGTATTGCATTGTAAACATTGTTAACTCTTACACAGTAATCTAGAACTATTTTCTGAGGTCCTCTTTTGATAGTATCATACTCGGACAGTATGTGCAGGGGGTCTTTCTTTTTCTCCCATCTGTTAATGAATGCATGGTAGAAGGCTTCAGGGTTTAATATAGAATTGGGTGCAAGTGCCCTGAACCAGGTTCTGACATCACTGGTCAAACTTTGGACAAAAATATTCATTCTTACACTCTCATCATCAATCTCATAACTCTCGAAATAATCATCCATTTTCATTGTATGCTGTAGGGCAGTGTAGGAGGTTGCACCATCAAAATAGGTAATTTTTTATTCGTAGTCCTGAGGCATAGCCCCGGGATTAGCAGGCAATTGTAAGGGCGCATATCTAGCCATGATGATGGGGATAAGCGGAACAACTAAAGCAACGGGGATCACAGGAATAACCGGGGTAGAAGGGGTAGTAGTGGTAGTAGGATTATGGGATAGAGGTGTAGTGGAGCTGCTTGGAGAAGGAGGTGATGAACCAGGGGAACTTGGGGTTGACCGGAATAGAACTTTGACAGGGGTTGGAACACTGCTTGGCTGAACTGTTTCAGGACTCGCATCAGCTTGGTCTTCTTTTTGCTTTTGTTTTCTAATGATCTTAGGAATCAAATTCAAATTTTCAACAACAGCTGGACTATTTGGATCAGGATTTGATCGTGTATTACGCGTTTGCTTCTTAGGAGCTAGCTTCTATTCTTTTTTTTTTTTTTGGAATTTTTTCTAAAAAACGCAACAACACAGGTCGACCGAAACTTTCACAGGTCGGTTTCTTCCTCTGTGGGGCTACAGACTAGTTTAATGAATTTATCTGAGGAGGTCCCCAGTGGAGTCGCCATTATGTTATCACTCAGGTTGTCCCTAGGCTCTTGTTTAGGGATACGGCCGAGGTAACCACAACCAATCTTTGGATTGCAGGTTCTAGCCCAACTGCAATCAGAGAGGGCTCTCTCTTAATGATTCAACTTTGTTGAATATTTTAGGCTAGCTTTTGGCTCAGGGGGTTTTTGTTTGTGTTTGGATGGCAGGTGGAAATTTCGAGCAAAGAGGCAAGGTAAGATGTGATAAGTTTCAAACCATTGGGCATGGAGTCATGGATTAAGGCTTGTTATTGTGTTTTCTTGGTCACAAGAGGATTAAGGAGCGGGATAGCCACACATGATACAACTATCAATTTACTGAAAGGATGGACTGACGATCAGAGATGAAAGGCAAAGGAGAATCTTTCATCAAACTGAAAAGAGGGGAAGTGAATGAATGGTTATCTAGGAGCAGCTAAGAATTCCTAAACTCTCATTCATATGTGAAAGAAACAGTGTAAACAAGATCATTTAAGTATACATGTTCATAACTATTTCTGATGAAAACATGAAAAAATGCAGAAATTG
>APFE030825704.1:46968-79682 GCA_000404065.3 Pinus taeda | reverse complement strand
GCAGAAATTGAGCTTAAGGTGTAGTTAAACAAATCCTAAGCTATTCTTCTTTTCTGCAATTTAGATGGCGGAACGGTGGTAAAACAAAACATGAAAATTAACACAGTTGAGAAACACTTATTGAACCAGGTAGAAGCACAGGAATTCCGTAATCACTCCTCAGCCAATTAAACACATCAAGCAGTTTCGAAATCCATGCTTTCAATAGTCTTTGATTAAAGAAAGTATGACAGTTACAGTGCGGGTCTCTGCTTGAAGAAAATGTCGAGATATAAAAAATTAAGAAACTTCCTCGATTCACCAACCAACCCCTACTCCATCTTTCAGGGTGGTATATATAAGCAAAATATCATAAAGTCATTTATTACAATTGACCTAAACAGATCTGCAGGAAAAGATTTTCTAAAAACCTAAGTGTCGCTGGAATTAAATGCAGGTAAGTCCTTTGGGCTGCACTAGAGGCAGCTGAATCAAAAAAAGGTGCAATGTGACCCTTGGAGGCTCGATGCAGTACTGCTGGAATAACTGTGCTTTGGGATCTGTAATTCTGTTCTGGTGCGAGTTAAATGTGCAATAACCATGATTTGAGGGTTTTTGAGTGGCTTCACCCTCTTTCTTTAACTTTGCTGGAAGGTATTAAATTTTCTCCTGCTTTGGGCCGTTGTTAAGATCTTCGGTGATACTCTTTGCCGCTACATTGATGGTTTCTACCGCTTGCTGATACTCCTTGACGTGCTTTGTCCCTGTTGATTTCATCTGATACTCTTTAAGCTCTGTCACTGGTCCTTTCCTGTCTTTAAACCGGATTAATTTGGCAAAATCGGGCGATTTCGGGCTTTTTCGGCGCAAAATGGGCCAAGGAATCAAAAGATTCCCCAAAACAGCCTATTTCCCATAGCGATGCGCGATTAGTGCTTCGTGCTAATCGCGCATCGAAAACTGCCTCTGTTTCTTGTTTCGGAGCTCCGAAGTGCGATTTTTCTTCCTGCGCGAATTTTCGGTTTTTTTGGCTGCTGACGTCAACAGTACGGCGGATGACGTCAGCCTGCCGCCGTCAGTGGTGGGTCCCTGGTACAGATGTGACATGGTGGGATGCTCATATTTTAAGGCGATGCGATGAACTTCTTCCGATGCGATCGCAATATCGCGTTGGCAGGGAACGAGAAGGTATTTCATTTGGACATGCGACGCTTGCGACTGCCGATCGCTGATATCGCGATATCGCATCGGGTAACAACGGATGGGGCATAACTTATATGGTGAGAATATTGCGATGTGGCGATGCGAGCTGGCTTGCTAGGATCTGCAGAGTGTTTAAGGAAATCGGCAAGGGGTTTATTGCGGTCGGAAGGAGTGAGCAGGTGCGTTAGAAAAGCATTTGAGGCCTCGGAAGGGGTCCGATAACCTAAAAAGGGATTTTATACTTTGGAAGGAGTCCATTTTATTTATAAGATGGCTTGAAGGGGCAGCATGAGGGCTCTTGCCAAGTTTTAGACAAACTGAGCAATTCCCAGGGGTACTTATGGTTATTTTTCAACCAGGGGGAGGGATATTTACATAGGGGATGATTTACATAGTTTTAGTAGGGGGATGGGAAAATATAGGGAGTTAAATAATAATGTCAGTAGTTAATATGGAGATGGTAAGAAAACGCTAAGTTTGGGAGATCTTAGGCTGCAACGGGGGAATAGAATCTTATAGAGAGGGTATGGAATTTCTTTGAGTAAAGCAGAGGTTCACCCAAGCTAATGATATGAAAATGATGGAACTTAAGAGGTATCAAGCAGATCTTGACCTCTTTTGGGGAAATTAGTTAATGATTTGGGGAAGATGGAGAAAGGAAGTTAGTTATGCTTGTTTTTGAGCTTTTCACATAGAACTACCTGGTGATTTTGTCCTGAGTAGAGATGACACCTGAAAACCTGGAACTGATCAACAATCAAGATTCAGCAACCTCAAAGCTACCTACCCAGCCTACTTAGCTAACATTTTTCCTTCTTTTGGTTTGGATGCACTTAGACTTCCAAACACATCATTTAAACTTTTTCTTTCATGCTTTTCTATCTACAGGCTATCCTTATTTCATCCGAGGGCCCAGATTAAGCAGTTGGGCTCCTTTGATTCTCTACCTGTCTAAGAATCTGCCAGATTAAGCTGTTTGGACAGATTTTCATTCTCTATATTCTAAAACAGGAAATTTAAACCTAGGGAGACCAAGATTAAGCTGTTTGGACCTCCCTTTAACTGAAAATTGTACAACACTGGAATAACTTCTCAAAATTTGGAAGGCAGTTAAATAAAGTCTTAGTAGCCTTCTTCGCTTGGAGACTGTTAAGAAAATATGGAGCATTGCAGCATGCAAAGTATGACATATTTGGTCTGTAAAATGTCAATCATGAAATATGAGTAACCTGTTGCAGCAGGAGACTGACAGGTGCTACGAGTTCTGTGAGCAAGTGGAGAGAGTTCAGCACCATCCTGAGCTTACCAGGTTTTCTGTAGCCAATCTCCATGACAACAAGGTGACTCTTGCTAGGGTGACATTCACAATTTCACCCTCCATGATTTTGGATGCAACCAGGATTCTAAATGTGGGAGAGAAATGTGGCATAGGACCTATATGAACACTATTATGAGCCCTACATCAAATCTAGGTACAAAAATGAAGCAAAGAGGATTTTTCCTTTTGGGTTCCTTGAAGACAAATATGTCCCCATGATAAAGATAATCATGAAATTTTTCACTTTTGAGGGCAGAGTTTCTAGATTGTACACCTATCACATCAGGCTTCTCTCATGCATTTTACAAGGGTAAGGATGATGAACATCCCTTATTTCTTGTTCACGAACATTGAGAAGATGGGCTACTTTGTACAGAAAAAGCCATACCCCCAGCAGATGAGTAGTCTCTACCACTATTCCTTGATTAAGATGATTTTGATTCATCATCTTAACCTCCTCAACATCTCCTAGGAGACATTCATTGCCCATGACATCTTTAAGGGTTCTTGAATTCCTCCACTAGTGTCTTAAGAATCAGGAGGACCCTCTAGCAGTGCTCAGGTAAAGAAAGATGAGAGGGTGAAAGAGACTAGAGCCCATGAAACCTATAAGACATACCAGAGGGGGACAAGAAAATTGTTTGCAGCTAATAGGAAAGTGTTTTCTCCACTTGGTGTGGAAGGGACCTTGCCTTCTTCATCAACTCATAGGAAAAATGCTTGCTCCACAGGGTGTGGAAGGGGCTTTTCCTTCTTCATCAACACAGCAAGTACAGGTGCCTCAGCTGCATAAAGTGAAATAAAATATGTTGGAGGAAACTATTAATAATGAGGAGGAGAGAGATTTTTATTTGATGGAGTATGATGAGCCAGAACAACATCATATTCATCATGGCATAGAGACAATTGACTTGGAAGCTTAGGATGGAGCAACAAAAAAAAAACATCATCATACAGGAGAAAGAGGCTTAAATCCAAGCATTGGTGGACAAGTTGGTGAGAGCCAAGTATGTCATCACATATTTGGAATAAGAGAACAAGCAGTTGAGTGATAAGCAGGTCCTAATCGAGCTAGGACTTTTAAAGACAAAAAGACAAAGTGACAAGGGCAAATCAACAATGCAAGAGGAAGAAGCACGGGTCACCTAGACTTCAATTGAGAAGGAAATTTAGGGGGATAGAGAAAATTGGCTTGAAAGAGTCAATTTGCACTTAGAGAAGCTACTACAAAGGGCCAATAGGGACAACTAGATCATCAAGCAAATTGCCTACCACTACAGGACCCGAAACAAAATTTGCAATATAAGGATTAAGCATAGGGAAGCAAGGCTAAGCTAGGCTCTCAAAGGAAAAAATTAGGAGGATAGGCTTAGGTTGCTTCCTGAAGCTTCCTTGGCTCATCAATATTCCTGATGATGGTGCTTCTCACCAATTTTGATCAAATTCAAAGGAATTTTTGCATTTGTCAAATCTTGGAAATTTTAACACAGGAAACTTGGCTCTAAGCGCAGCACCACCAGCGTTGCGCTTTTCCAAGGGACACCCAATGGACAAATGGCTTGTATTTCTAGATTTAGAGTGATGATTACATGCACCCTATGCATTTTCTAAGCTTTTGGAGCAGAATTGGCCTACCAAAAGGTCAAAAAACACCCCAAAAGTGACCTTTATGCCACTTTTTGGACACACAAAAGAAGTATTGGGAGAATCAATGTTTGACGGCTAAATGAGCCTAAAATGATGAAATTTCAGATTTTTTACAAATTAAACTTGAAGATCTTTCCAATGAGCTATCATGAGCTCAATTTGCAAGTCAGGAAGGCCTCCACAAGGGATCTGAAAGTGGCACTGCCTATAGCATAAATTTTGCACAGGATTTCCATTTCACTGTGTTTTGACTGTGATCTTGGATTTTCTCTCATGGAGGATGTTTTACTAATGTGAATGATGACTTGGCTTATAAATATGATGGATAATTAGTATTAGATGGTAGATTCATTAGATTAAAAGTCGTTTTGAGCACAAATGAATCAGTTTCCCCACTTTCAGAGGCAAGTTGTTAGGATGCCTTGATTCTAGTTTCTTGTTCAGTGTTGGTTAGGTTAGCTCCTCATCTTAGGGATTCGACCCTAGACGATGGGAGGAGGTTAAATTCATGTCTATATCTTCTTCTTCTTTCTCATTGTAAAGGGTCGGACTCAGCTGGATGCTTAGGTTTTTGAAAAGACATCATTTTGTATCAGTTTAGCAAGAGATTAATCAGAAATTGTCTCTATATCTTTGGGATCCATGTGGTATGGCGTTTAGTTTAGTTTCTTCCCTTTTGATCATATTTTTAAACGTTTTTTTATACTTCATTAATCATTTCATTGCTTCTAAGTGGATGTTTTCAAGTTGATAGGCAGAATCCATAACATTAATGCTCTGCTTTAGGAAAATATTCACAGTTTATGTTTTCTACAGTTTAGGAAGGATCCACGATGATCACATGCTCTTCCTAGCTTCTCACTAGTCTTGAATCACCTCACCCATCAAACTCTATAGTGATAAGCTTCATACCTACCTTGCCCCATCGAAAACCCTGCAATTCTGACCTAGTTTCCTTGCCTAAACTGTTTGGCTCCTTCTGATCCAGCAAAACCCCTTCAAAATAAAATCAAACCTTGTGCTACTATACCTAGCCTACTATCATTTTCTTGATCCAGTCATTTTGGTTGAGATCCTTATGGTGAGAGCCCTCTCTTGGCCTACTAGGGTTAGCTACTTGGCTAAGCATGGTTTGTGGTTACCTTGGCATTGCCTTCCTTCAGCCTAAGTTTCAATCCAGGTGATAACATAGTGGCGACCATACTGGGAAATGAAAGATTAATCACCCCATTAATATCCTTCATTTGAATTCTCAAGCTTGTGGATGATGAGTCTTAGAATTTACTAGGCCGAATTGGAAGGTTGTAAAGAAATATATAAAATTTCAAAATTAAGCATACTAGCTTCTCGAAACTACACTAGATCCAATCCAGATCCGAATCCTCCAACTATTATGAGTGATCCTCATAAAATTGGGCAAAAATCTAAGAAAGCTGCAGAGAAATTTAGTGTATCCAAAGAACAATTAAGTGAATTTTTCATTCCTCGTGTTCATTCACTCCCGGAAAGGTTGGACACTTTACAAGATATTGAGTTTGATGTTCATTTTTGGAAAAGTCTATTTCACAGTAAATCTTTGAGTTGGATTGATCAAATAGTTGTTTATTCCTCTATATCTTTTGACAACCCAATTGAAGACTTGTTTACACAAAGTAAATGAGGGTCACATCTTATTCATGCTCTCGATCAGTTGCAGAACCTTTCTTCAAACATAGACACTTGGGGGAAAAATAGGCCATCTTTTAATTTTTGAAATAGCTCCTTTATATTTATTGCAACTCAAACAATCCCTTACCCACTTCTTTTATATTTATAGATTGTTCACACTACTCAAGATGTCATTAATCCCCCTTTGAATATACCAAGTACCCCAATCCTTGCTTTAAATCCACCACCTCCCCTACCTCCAATTATGGTTGCTCGATATGCACCCCTTGTTTTACCTCAAAATCCTAGTGCCATGCCCGCTAATTATCATACCAAAATACCTTTCTTTGACGGCACCCAAAACATTACATCTCAGCAACATGTAGAGAGAATGAATGATTTCTTTGACCTCCATGAAGTTAAAATTGAAGATGTGACGATGAGGCTCTTTGTACAATGTTTTGGAGGAGAAGTTCGGAAATCATTCAAATCCCTACCAGTAGCTTCTATCACTACTTTACCAATCCTCCATACACAATTCTTAGGTCGATGGGAGGTGAAGAAAAATCCTCTTGAGATTTTTTCCGAGTATGAGAACATCAAAAGAAATGTTGGCGAGAGCGTGCAAGACTATTGTGTAAGATTTAATGCAGTATACAATGCTATCCCTACAAACATCAATCGACCAGAGGGATTGGCTTTGCTTAAGTTTCTAGATGGATTTGATACTGGTATGGCATATCAGTTGCGGGAACGTGATCCTACAACTCTATAAGACATGCAAAAGAATGTTGTGAGTGTAGAAGCAAATTTGGTGGCTAAAAGAGAAAGAATGAGATCCGAGAAAAGAGTGACCGTGAAAGAAGAAGCATCTACTTCAGATGTAAAAATGGATATACTAATTCGAGCAATGGAAAGGATGGTTGACCGATTATCCATCATAGATAGAACTGAACCTTAGATCCATAATCCAAATTTTAGAGGCCATCAACAGCCCCAATTCCAAATCAAGGAAAAAGAACAAAAAGTGCTAGAGAAACCAACACAACAACAACAATAGATCAAAACTCCCTTACAACATAATTATGTCCAAGGAATGGAAGAGAAAGATGAGGATGATCTAGTAATTGAAACAAATCACTTTTTCACTACTGAAGGTATGCCCACATTTCTGACCGAAGATGAAGAGTATGCAAAGAGTCCCAACATTCAAAAGGATGAAGATTACATCTTAGCAAATGATGTTGTTTTGCAGGCCGAATCTGATGATTATCAGTGTGGTTACATGAACGGTTTGAGTGAATAGTAGAGGTAATACCCTTTAAGGATCAGAGACGTACCGGTCAGTCCTATTCAGAAAAGAAAGGATGTTCAATCAAAGAATGACCCCTCAACCAATCGGAAGAAGGGAAACTGTCAGTCCTTTATACTACTAGTGTAACCCGTTATTGTTATTAGTACAACCCCACTTATTATATTGTTGTGCCCATGTAGTCCCCATATTTTTATTATTGTGCCCCATAGAAGCCTAGTATTGTTATTATTTTGCGCTTACATTATTATTGTTAGATCGACTCTGATTATATTATGACCACTTACACTCCTATATATAGAAAGGAGGTATTGTCATTTGTATCATCTAAGAATTGTTCATTTGTATAATGTAAAGGAGGTTTCCCCCTCGAAGAGGCTTATTTCTAAGGCTTTCATCTATCTTTTCTATATTTTTGTGAGCTAGTTTCATAACATTTGGTATCAGAGCTATGGATTCTAGGGTTTCACTGATCCAAACAGGTCATCGTGGAATTTTTGCTATAAATTTTTTTTTGAGCCATTTCAGACACTAGAAAAAAAAAATCATTTGAGAAGAAATCTTGTTGATCCGCGGGTACGAATTTTAGAGCTTGTATTGCTATATTTTCGGAGATATGATTTGAGGAAGTTAGGGTTTTTGCAAGCTCTAGAATTAAGCTAAAATAGGTCATCATAGGAGTTTTCCTATAACCATTTTGCTATGAAGTTTCAGAAGCTAAGAAAAAAACCCATTTGAGAAGAAATCGGTTTGAACCGTCACTTTGAATTTTAGATCCTTTCCCACTATGTTTTTGGAGATATAGTCTGAGCAATTTAGGGTTTTTGCAGACCCCCGAATTACATTCTAAACAGGCCACCTTGAGAAAATCGTAATAATTGTCTCTGTGAGCATCAAATTGGAATTTCGTAAGAAGTTACAGAAAGAGGATGGACTGTAATTTCTTTTACATATTTTTCAGGTCCAAAGGTCAAAACAGGGACACGTGTAACTTCATACAAGTTCGTTCTTCTGAAAAGGTATATAATCAGGTCATCTTGGGATATTGTGCATAACTATTTCTTGTAGAACCCGATTTTGATCAAACTAGTGGCATTGATAAGAGGACATAGAGGGCTACTGTAGCTCACAATTTCAGATCTGGAAGAGCCAAAATCATAGAGTTATAGTCATTTCAAGATCGAGTTCCTAAAATCAAGGAAAGGCGATATGAGGAAGTTTGATGGCAAGGATCTGGTAAATTGGATACTATAGATTGAGCAATATTTCGATATACATGAGGTGCAACTATTACAAAAGGTACGTATTGCATCTTCATATTTAGAACCAGATCAATTTTTATCGTATAAAGGGTTTCGTTCTCGTAAACCACTTGTTACGTGGTCAATTTTCACGAAGGAAATGATAGCACATTATGAGGATACAAAGGGAAACTCCTCCTTTAGCCAATTGATAAATCTCAAACAAAAGGGTTCAATGGAAGAGAACATTGAGGACTTTCCAAAATTGAATATAAGGGTAAATTATATTCCAGAGAAGCAAAGGATTGATGTCTTCACAAAGACTTTAAACGATAACGTTCAACATGAGGTTCGTTTTTGGGAACCTGATTCAATGGAGGAGGCATTTGAGTTGGCAAGAAAAAATCAATGCAAAATTATGGAAACAAGGAATCCCACCACTCATGACTATAATTATGGAATTGTTTCTTCTGCTAGCCTTCCACAACCTACAAGGCTTACACCACAACAATTGGAAGAAAAAAGAGAAAAAGGCTTTGTAACAATTGTGATAGAAAATGCACTAAAAATCATAAGTGCGCTGAGAATAAATTACTTTACATAGAGTGTGAAGAGGAGGAAGAAAAGGATCAAGAAACATAAAAAGAAGAGGATATACGGCTGGACCCAACCCCAGAGAAAGAAGAAATGAATCTGACCATATCTTGTAAAGCATTGGAAAGAATTACCACTTAAACTCTCAAGATAGAAGGACATATCAAGAAGAAAAAGGTTCAAGAAGTGAAAGATCACATCGATAAAGAAGAAATGAATCCAACCATATCTTGTAATGCATTGGCTAGAATTACTACTCCTCAGACTATCAAGATGGAAGGACATATCAAGAAGAAAAATGTTCAAGAACTGAAAGATCACATCGAGCATCAAGAAATGAATCTGACCATATCGTGTAAAGCATTGGAAGAAATTACCACTCTACAAACTCTCAAGATAGAAGGAAATATCAAGAAGAAAAAGGTTCAAGCAGCGAAAGATCACATCGAGCATCAACAACAAGTTCTCCAACTTTTAAAGGATAACGCCACTTTGGTGCAGAATCGAATGAAACAACAGGTAGATCAACATTGTAGTGAAAAAAGTTTTGATGTAGATGATTGGGTATTTTTACGGTTAGATCTCAAAGCAAGCTATTTATGAGAAGGAAATGTTGGCAATACTACATGCACTTAAGAAATGGCGACCTTACCCAATGGGAAGACACTTCAAGGTAAAAATGGATCATGATAGTCTTAAATACATTTTAGAACAAATATTATCTTTAGAATAACATAAAAAATGGGTCACAAATATGTTGGGTTATAACTTTGACATCATCTATAGAAAAGGGAAGAAATTTTTTGTTGTAGATGCACTCCCAAGAAAGGATGAGGATGTGGAAGCATTATTTTGTGTTATTTCTATTATCCAACCAGATTGGATAAATGAAGCAAGGGATGAGTGGAAGAAGGATAAAAAAGTGTGGCCACTCATTCAAAAGTTGCAAAATATCCCAATTCAAACAATATTGCTAGAACTTGAAGAGGAAGGAAAAATCATATTGGAAACTAGAGCAGTCACAGAAACAAGAACCCAATAGTTAGGCCACTATACTACTAGTGTAACCCCTTATTGTTATTAGTACAACCCACTTATTATATTTTTGTACCCATGTAGTCCTCATATTAATATTATTGTGCCCTATAGAAGTCCACTATTGTTATTATTGTGCCCTTACATTATTATTGTTATGTCGGCTCTGATTATATTATGACCCCTTAGACTCCTATATATAGAAAGGAGGTCTTGTCATTTGTATAATCTAAGAAGTGTTCATTTGTGTAATGTCAAGGAGGTTGCCCCCTCGAAGAGGCTTATTTCTAAGGTGTTCATCTATCTTTTTTATATTTTTGTGAGTTGGTTTCATAACAGAAAGGAGCTTGTTGATCAGAATCCTAGCAAGGTACCATCAACAAGTACAGCTACAAATGAGAAAAACAATCAACACAAGGATAGTGCAATGAAGGAGAAAATAGATAAGAGGGACATCGGTGTCAAAGAGGTAGAAAAAATTTCATCTTTTAATTTACAAAGTGAAATTGCTAAATTGAAAGTTTCCATTCCTTTGACTAAGATTGTGAAGAATAGCAACTATAAACATCATGTATCTAGAACACTGCAAATTGAGCCTTTGTCTGACATGGTGAATGTTGAGGATGATCATCCTGAACTTATTTTTGGTCCAGCCATAGAAGGTTAGCCTAAAGATAGCGAAGTCCTGCCCTTTTATCTGAGTCTTAGACTGCATGAGTATATTCTCCATAATCCTATGTTTGATTCTAGATCTTCCCACAATTTGATGCCCAAGGCCATCATGGAAAATTTTGGGCCTGGATATCACCTAGAAATATCATGATTTGTACTCATTTAATTCTGGTAGAGCTCATTGCATTGGTCTCATCAAAGATTTGGTGGTTTCTTTATATAAAATACCAGCCAAAAATGTCTTGATGGATGTGGTAGTAGCCGATATACCACCATGATTCAGTATGCCCTTGTCTAGATCATGGGGAGCCAAACTCAAAGGCACTTTACAACTTGACTTCTCTTATGCTACAACCCTTGTTTTCGGTCAATTGAGGAATTTGTTCCAGGAAAAGAAAATGAAGTATATGATCACTAGTAAAGAGAAGCCTGTGAATCATCTGATAAATGTTGTACATACTGATTTAGAGTCTTTTGTTTTGTACTCTGATAGTGGATTGAATGATGTATATGTTCAAAATGTAGAAGTAAATGATGTACTAGAAATTTCTGAGAATCTTAGAGCAGTTCTTAATCAAGAAAAAGAAAAAATAGCAATTTCTTCTGAGAAACATCCACAATAGTAGAAGATCAATGAAGAGAAGAAAAATGAAGTAATCAGCGAAGGTAAGGTTGAAAATAAAGTAGAATTCCAACATCTAGAAGATGAAGCCAGCCTTTGGAGCATGGACTTCGATGGTGCTTTGGGTAAAGATGGTGCAAGTATTGGAATTTGGATTTGAAGTCCTGCTTTTCAGCCTAAAAAAGTCCCAAGTAATGTTATAGTATGTTCCTACAAATTAGCTATTGAGTTCTCTAATAATGAAGTAGAGTATGAGGCATTGATTACAGGTCTAAAATTTTTGAAGAAACTGGGTGCGAAAAGGATTTCTATTTATGGTGATTCAGAGTTGGTGATTAAACAAGTTAAAGGAGAATATCAAGCGAAGCATCCATGGATGAGAGCTTATAGGAACGTAGTCCTAGACATCTTGAAAATGTTTCCAGAATACACCTTGATAATGGTGCCACAAAGTCAAAACATCATTGTTGATTCACTCGCTACAGCAGCAAGAAATTTGAGGATTCCAATGAATTCTAGCAATAAATTTGAAATCCATGTCAAACATAGGCCTACTGTTCCTGATAATCTGAGATATTGGCAAGTTTTTTGGGATGAAGATGAATTTAATGCCTTTTTGCAGAATGAGGGGAAATTTAAGAATGCTTTCATTGATGATGTTTGTGATTCTGATGAACAAGACATTGAGGTAAATTAGATGGATGTTTTATAGCTAAAGGATAATGTTATTCCTAGAGGTCTCATACCTTTAGAGGAGTTGTTTGATCAAGATAATGTGGCAATAAAACTAACCATGGTTCCTACGGACAAGGGAGTTGAAGATGTAAATCTTGGAAAAGCAGACCAGCCCAAGCTTGTAAAGTTATCAAAAACATTGTCTCCCGAATCAAAGGCTAAGTATGTTAAGTTGCTTTCTGAATTTTCTGATGTTTTTTCATGAGATTATTCAGACTTGAAAGTGTATGACAAGAACATCATTCAACATACTATTCTTATTAAGCCGGATCAAAAACCTTTTAGACAAAAGTTGAGCAGAATCAATCCAAAGCTGTTGCCATTGATCGAGAAAGGTAAATAGATTGTTTAAAGTTGGTATCATTGTTCCAATTAGATTTTCTGATTGGATTTCAAATTTGGTCCCAGTATGAAAGAAGACCACAGAGATAAGGATGTGCATTGATTTCCAGAACATTAATAAAGTATCCTTGAAGGATAATTACCCTCTTCCTAAGATGTACCATATTCTACAAAGAGTATTTGGAGCATCACAGATGTCACTACTAGATGGTTACTCGGGCTATAATCAAATCTTGGTGCATGAAAAATACCAAGACAAAACTACCTTCACAACACCATGGGGAACATTTCAGTATGCCAAGATGCCATTTGGGCTGAAGAAAGTTGGAGCCACTTTTCAGTGGGAAATGGACATAGCTTTCGCTAATGAGAAGGATGTCTTCTTGGTAGTCTATTTATATGACTTGACAATATTTTCTATTTTTGATGATGAGCATTTACACCACCTAAGGATTGTGTTTCAGAAATGCAGGAAGTTTGGGATTTCTTTGAATCCAAAGAAGAGTCTTTTTGCCATGGAGGAAGGTAAACGTCTCGGCCATATAATTTGCAAATATGGTATTCACACTGATACTTCAAGGGTGAAGGTAATCCAGCAAATGGACTTTCCATGCAACAAAAAGGAGATTCAAGCTTTCAATGGTAAGATGAACTTATTACACAAATTTATACCAAATTTGGCAGAGCATTTTCGTGAGTTGACTAATATGTTGAAGAAGGACAGCCCTATGAAATGGACCGAGGATGCCATGAA
Source organism: Pinus taeda (assembly GCA_000404065.3). Taxonomy (NCBI): domain Eukaryota; kingdom Viridiplantae; phylum Streptophyta; class Pinopsida; order Pinales; family Pinaceae; genus Pinus; species Pinus taeda. Next base: position 66,581 of record APFE030825704.1, on the reverse strand, counting down.
ATCTTTCAATTTGGTAAAGCTTTCTTTGACCATGGCCCTAGTTTTGAACAATCCCAATTACACTCACGATTTTATCATATTTTCATTTGCATCTAAGCACACTTTTGCTGTGGTGTTTATGCAAAAGAAGGATCAAGTGGAACAACCCATTGCCTTTTTCAGTCGAACTATTTGAGAAGCTGATTTGCACTACAATATCATTGAGAAACAAGCTTTAGATCTTATAAAGGCATTGAAGGATTTTCAAGTCTACATTCACATGCCATAACATATCTTCCTAATGCAGTTGTCAAAGAGGTTCTGATGCAAACTGATCCAGAGGGAAGAAGAGGTAAGTGGATAGGAGCAATGTCAGAGTACAATCTTGATATTAAGCCTACCAAACTCATCAAAGGACAAAGCTTGGCAAAACTAGTGGCTAAATCGAATCAGCATGCTCTAGACATAAATCTCATTGTAGTAATGCCAAATGACAAAGATGGTGGCACACTCATTCAGGTATCAAAGATGTTTCTCTACTAACCTTGGTATTCTTATATAGTATATGTTCTTGAGCATCTTTTTCTGCCTCCTGGAATGCCAAGAATTAAAGGTAGATCACTAAAACTAAAGTCTGCAAAATTATGCATTTTAAATAGTGCTCTATATTGGAAAGATCCGGGAAGGGTTCTTCTTAATTGTTTCGTTGAAGATGAAGCTCAGCAGGTAATGAACGGTTTCCATAGAGGAGATTGTGGCAGTCACTTTTTTTGGAAAACCACAACTAACAAAGTGTTGAGAATAGGATATTATTGGCCATCTTTGTTTTCATATTTATATAACACAGACATGAGCTGCCAAGAATGTCAAGTTTTTCAAGGAATAAGGAAGTTGCTTCCTCTTCCTCTAAAGCCAGTTGAAGTAAATGCACCTTTCTAACAGTGGGACTTGATTTCATAAGAGAAATTCATCCTACATCATCAGCACAGCACAGATGGATTTTGACGGCTACCGATTACTTTACCAAGTGGATTGAAGCCATTCTGACAAGGCAAGCTACAGACATGGTAATTATTTAGTTCTTAGAGTCTAATATCTTGTCTCGTTTTGGTTGTCCTCACAAGATTATTACAGATAATGCAACAAAATTTAAATGAAAGAGGATTGTCGAGTTTTGCAACAAGTACAATATCACATCGGGTCATTCCACGGCATACTACCCACAGGGCAATGGATTAGCTGAGTCGTCAAATAAATCCTTCGTGAACATTATTGAGAAAATGTTGGAGGCAAATAAAAAGAATTGGCATCGAAAGCTTTTCAATGCCTTGTGGGCTGATAGAGTAAGCAACAAGAAATTAATAGGTATGTCACCTTTTGAGTTGGCTTATGTTACTGATATTGTGTTTCCCACATCACTTGCATTCCTAGTCATGAGATTATTACAGGAAGCTGACAATGAAGAGGATGATATTCAATGCAGGATTAATCAAATGACTCACCTTCAGCAAACAAGGGAAGAGGTTTGTCAAAACACTTTCTGGCTACAAGAGAAAATAAAGAAGATTTATGACCATAAAACCAAGGTAGAAAAGTTTCAGTTGGAAGATGTAGTGCTGCAATGGGGTGCACGGAATGAAGAAAAAGGAAACCATGGTAAGTTTGAAAATCTACGGAAAGGACCATATAAAATCTCAGCATATCGAGGATAGAATGCATTTTTATTAAAGGAAATGGATGGTCAAGAATGCTCAGGAGGACCAGTAAATGGTAGGCTCCTGAAACACTACTACTTCTGATTTTGTTCCCTGAAGTTGCTTCACCATAATTCTATATACCAGTTTGCTTTTCCTTGCAAGATTTAAAGTACAATGTCATCTGAGCTTGGGGCCTGAAGAGAAGGCTATAAATCTTAAATGATTTGTGTTGAGTTTAGTTGGTTTTTGATTCAGTTTAGAGTTAGTTGAGTTAGTTTTAAGTTTGTATTGAGTCATCATTCTTCAAAATTGTAGAAAAATGGGTTTTTAGTCTTTTCTTTGATCGTATTGGCCCAAATAGCTAGGAACTTGGTCTACGGTGTTCTTGACACCTCCAAGGAGCTACCATCCCCAATAAGGCCAATGTTGGTGTCATTATATGCATACTTCCATCAGGGATCGGATATGCTCTTTGCATTTTCATTTGGTTGTCACTTGTTTCAGGCATCTAGGGTGCTATGAGTTATGTAAGCAAGTGGAGAGAGTTCAACACCATCCTGAGCTTACCAGGCCCTTTGTAGCCAATCTCCTTGAAAACAAGGTGACTCCTGTTGGGGTGACATTCATAGTTTCACCCTCCATCATTGCAGATGCAACCAATATTCCAAATGTGGGAGAGAAATGGTATAAGGCACAAGACTTAGATGAACATTATTATGAGCCCTACATCAAATCTAGGTACAGAAATGAAGCAAAGAGTATTTTTCCTTTCCGGTTTCTTGAAAGCAAATATGCTCCAATGATGAAGATCATCATGAAATATTTCACTTGTGAGGGTAGATTTTCTAGATTATACACCTATCACATCAAGCTTCTCATGCATTTTACAAGGGTAAGGATGTTGAACATCCCTTATTTCTTGTTCAGGAACATTGAGAAGATGGCCTAATTTGTACAGAAAAAGCCATACCCCCAATAGATGATTAGTCTCTACCACTATTGCCCATGACACCTTCAGGGGTTCTCAAATTCCTCCATCAGTGTCTCAAGAATTAGGAGAATCCTATAGCAGTTCTCAGGTAAAGAAAGATGAGAGGGTGAAAGAGACTAGAGCCCCTGAAACCTACAAGACATACCAGAGGGGGACAAGAAAATTGTTTGCAGCTGATAGGCAAGTGTTTACTCCACTTGGTGTGGAAGGGGCCTTGCCTTCTTCATCAGCCCATAGGCAAATGCTTGCTCCACAAGATGTGGAAGGGGCTTTTCTTTCTTCATCAACACAGTAGGTACAGGTGTAGTAGCTGCATAAAGGGAAAGAAAAGATGCTAGAGGAAAGTCTTAATGATGAGGAGGAGAGAGATTTTTATTTGATGGAGCATGATGAGCCAAAACAACATCATATTTATCATGGCATAGAGACAATTGACTTTGAGGCTCAGGATGAAGCAACAAAAGAAAACATCATCATACAGGAGAAAGAGGCTCAAATCCAAGCATTGATGGACAACTTGGCGAGAGAAAAGTATGTCATCACATATCTAGAACAAGATAACAAGAAGTTGAGTGATAAGAAGGTCCTCATGGAGCTGGAACCTCTCAAGACAAAAAGACAAAGTGACAAGGGAAAATCAGCAATGCAAGAGGAAGAAGCACCAATCACCTTGACTTCAATTGAGAAGGAAATTGAGGGTGATAGAGAAACTTGGCTTGAAAGAGTTAATTTTCACTTAGAAAAGCTGCTACAAAGGTCCAATAGGGACAACCATAACATCAGGCACATGGCCTACTACTATAGGACCTGGAACAAAATTTGCAATATAAGGGTTAAGCAGATGAAAGCAACGCTGAGTCGGGCTCTCAAAGGAAAAAAGGAGGAGGATAGGCTTAGTTTGGTTATTGAAGCTTCCTTGGCTCATCAAGATGCTTGATGATGGTGCTGCTCAGCAATTTTGATCAAATTCGGAGGAATTTTTGCCTTTGGAAAATTTTGGAAATTTTAACACAAGAAACTTGGCTCTACACACAACACCACCGACGCTACGCTTTTCCTAGGGACACCCAGTGGATAAATGGCTTGCATTTTTGGATTTCAAGTGATGATTACATGCTCCCTACACATTTTCTAAGCTTTTGGAGTAGAACCGGTCTACCAAAAGGTCAAAAACACCCCAAAATTGACATTTCTGCCAAATTTTTGGTCAGACAGAAGCAGTCTTGGGAGCATCAACTTTTGAGGTGTCAAATGAGCTTCAAATGAAGATATTCTAGATGTATTGGAAATTATACTTGAAGATATTTTTAATGAGATACCATGAGCTCAATTTGGATGCCATGAAGGCCTCCAAAAGGGATCTAAAAGTGGCATTGCGCGTAGGGCCAGTAGCGCTGTGCATAGGACAAATTTTGCACAGGATTTCCATTTCACTGTGTTTTAACTATGATCTTGGATTTTCTCTCATGGAGGATGTTTTAGTAATGTAAATGATGAATTGTCTTGTAAATATGATCAATAATTAGTAGTAGAGGGTAGATTCATTGGATTAAAAGTCATTTTGAGCACAAATGAATCAGTTTTCCCACTTTTAGAGGCAAGTTGTTAGGATGCCTAAGTTCCAGTTTCTTGTTTAGTGTTCGTTAGGTTAGATCCTCATCTTAGGGATTGACCCCTGAGGATGGGAGGAATTTTAATTCATGTCTATATCTTCTTCTTCTTTCTCATTGGGAAGGGTTGGACTCAACTGGATGCTTAGGTTTTGACAAGACATCATTTTGTATCAGTTTAGCAAGAGATTAATTAGAAATTGCAGCTATTTCTTTGAGATCCATGTGGTATGGTGTTTAGTTCAGTTTCCTCTCTTGTGATCATATGTTTAAATGTTTCGTGTACTTCATTAATCATTTCATTGCTTCTAAGTGGATGTTTTCAAGTTGATAGGAAGAATCCATAACATTAATGCTCTGCTTTGGGAAAATATTCATAGTTTATGTTTTCTATAGTTTAGGAAGGATCCATGATGATCACATGCTCTTCCTAGCTTCTCACTAGTCTTGAATCACCTCACCCATCAAACCCTATAGTGCTAAGCTTCATACCTACCTTGCCCCATCGAACACCCTGCAATTGTGACCTAGTTTCTTTTCCCAAACAGTGTGACTCCTCCTGATCCAGCAAAACCCCTTCAAAATCAAATCAAACCTTGTGCTACTATCCCTAGCCTAATATAATTTTCTTTATCCAATAATTTTGGCTGAGATCCTTACAAAGAGAGCCCTCTCCTGGCCTAGTAGGGCTAGCTACTTGGCTAAGTGTGGTTTGTGGTTACCCTGGCATTTCCTTCCTTTAGCCTGAGGTTCAATCCAAGTGATAACACTATTGAGTATGCAATATTCCGATCTCAATATTTAGATGATATATATTGGAAAGGTGTAGAATCTCTTTTGTACAATACAAAAAAGAAATAATCTAGGAAATATTATGGAGTTATAAAATAAAATCAAAACATCCTAGTTTTAATACCATTAACACATCAATTACAAGTTGCTTCACCTCACTGATGACTTCGGTTATAAGAAGATTCTAGTTGGGTTATTATATTTTTCTTTGGATCCAAAAATAAAATTTAAAATTTAAAATTTAGTCCTAAGTATTTTGGCTCCAATGTTTAAATTTGAAATTGATTTTTTTTAAAGGTTGCCTCTAGGGTGATTAGGCCATGTCATCTCCTCCTAGAAGCCTCCATGACCACTATCAAAAGAAACTTGTCTACTCTCCAAAGGGAAGAATTGACAAGAAGGTTTTTTTCCCTAAATTTCTGAAGCCTAGGGTAGAGCGCAAAACAGAAGATAGAGGCCAAACTTGTTATGATTTTAGATTTCATTTTTATGTTTCTTTGTGTATGGAGATTAGCTACAGAATAGGATGAATTCATGCTGATTCTAAGGTAAATTTCTATGTTTTCATGAGGCTTACGTTTGTGTCATCTGAGACAACCTCAGAGGTTGAATTTTGACCCTTTCTCAAGCTAATATGAGGTCTATTACACATTGTTCCAAGGTCTACTACATGCACATTTAAGGACTGTTGACTAAGGATTCATTTTTACATTATTTAGAACTATTCACTTAAGCATTTTGGCTATTTGAGTCTCGGACCTAAGGGTTATTATTTGGATTATTTGAGACATAAGACCAAGCTTTTTATGGGATTATTTCAACCCTAGAATAGGAGGGTATTCATATCACCTAAGGCATAAAGCTCGATTGGTTTTGTGGCTAACCTAGTGTACATTATTCGCTAGAGTATTTTTTTGCTATTTGAATGGCTAATTATTGACCTCTATGGAATTTTTCTAAGGTTTCCCACACTGTTTCCTAAGGCACATCTCCATCCTTCTATGGAAGATCACTGTGACATAAATGTAGGCTTTTGATGTCATAATATCCCTACATCCTTGAGACTAAGCATCACTTAAATCAATATCAAAGTAAGACTCTCTCAAGTGGAATTTCAAGAACTAATAGAGTATTATTTCATTGTAGCGTTTTATGATTGTTCTGAAGGTTTATTCGCAGAAGATTATTCTAAAATATTATGGGTGATATAGGACGTCTAATGGAATTAGATATGGAATTCAATGAATTTTTTCAAATCATGGAAAAGCCCCTAGCTTCGCCTATCCAAGCTAAATATTTGAAAGAAGATATTAACAAGGAAAAATAGCTAAACATTGGCACACCTTCAATGGGTTCAAAATCATCCAAATTCCATATCAATTATAATCCCTATCTACACAAAGAGAATTGTGTCCAAGGGACTGATCATATTATTCTATCTGAAATACCAAATATCTTCCTATGAAAGAGCCTAAATCCAAATTCATGTGAGAGCTTACAATGAGAACAACTATGCAAAACTACCCTAAGTTCATCATCAGATATCTTTCAAAAGTTGGAAAGTTTGTCATACCTTGATGAATTGGGACCTATGTATCATGTTGACTCTCAAAGGACCCAATAGAGATATGTCTTGGTTTCGACATCAAACTGGATGCCCCCAACAAACATGGAAAATAATACCATCACACATATTTCCATTGTGAATTCATTGGATGCTAAGAGGAATCATAAAAGGTATGGTTTTCTTGGTGATGATATTCATATGGTAAATAAAAAATTAAGTGAAAAAAATGTCAAGGAAACTATTTCAGGATTTATTTTCAAAGTTTTAGTGGCAAGGGAGCTAGTAGACCTCACTCCAATAGAAAAACGCGATGAAGATGTTGAAATCACCATTAAAAAGTTTGGACACATTTCTAAACTAGATAGTGTGAATGTTGATGTTGATAGAAAACCTCCTATCAGGGGTATACCATCAAATAAAAACTCTAAATAAAGGTTCATGGAAAATACCATAGAAAAACTCTAGCCTTTCAAATTAGAATTCTAAAAAAAGGTGCACCAATTCTGAGGAAAGAAGACTAGTTGGGTTGTGATTATAGGGATCATTTGGAACTACATTGGGAGGGAAATTTATGAAAAGGAAGAAAAATAAAGGGAAGCCTTACCAACATATAGAATTTAGTGTTGAGCAAAAACCACAGGTCATGGAGGAGTGGATAGATGGAAGTTTTGAATAGAAGCTACAATTCAGGGAGGAGTGGATGTGTGGGAGTATTGAACACAATCCATAAATCAAGGAGGAGTGGAATAGTGAGAGTTTTGAATAGAAACCACAAATCAAGGAGTGGAGTGGTGAGATCTTTCATTTTACCTAGAAATCTGGTTCAACAAATTTTGATGAGGAAGTGATTGAGAAAACTAACCTAAATGATATTACATGCTAGAATGGTGATTTAGATACATAAGACAAGCCTAATTAAAATAATATAGGGAGGCACTTGCCTTCTATTATAGGTTGTGCCATATCTTTAAATGTAGTTGGTCCACATGTGTCATCCTGGCCAAAGGATTATGAAGCAGTGACATTCAGAGTAGTATCACAGTACTAAGATCTGCCAATAGTGGAAGCTACCCCTAATGATGGTATTTTTTCAATACCTTTTGGCACCAGAGGATTGCATTGGATTGGATGTTTCTACAAGGGGAAGACAATGTGCATTGTGCTAGTGATATTCTTGCAGGTGATCAGGGGCTTGGGAAGATTGTCTCAATGATTACTTTAATTTTGAAGGAGAGGCATCCTAATAGATCTCTTCAAGAATATTCATATCATGTAAAGGTTGAAATATCTATTGTAAATATAGATGAATAAGATGTAGTGTCAACAATTTTGCAAAGAAATACATCAAATAATGATGCAAATGATATTCCTTTGGAGGAATACATTAAGGGAAAAGAAAACACATATTCTATGAAGAAAGGCCAACCATCTGTTATCCATTTGGTTGTGTGTCCAAAAAGTGTTCTTAAGCAATGGGAATAGGAAATATATGACAAGGTTACCATAAAAACCAATTTGTTTTTCCTGGTCTATCATTGAAGCAACAGGACAAAGGACCATGATGATATGGAAAAGCATGAAATTGTTCTGACTACTTATTCCATCATAAGTATGGAGGTTCCATAACAACATCTTGGAGATGATTATGAAGAAGTTGAAATAAATCCTAATTCTTTTAGTCTAGTTGACTCTTTTATTCTTAAAAAGTAAAAGAAGACGTCAAAGGCTATTAGGAAGACAAAGAGTAGAAAGGGAGAAAATGGGTCCTCAAGTGATTATATTCCTCCCCCTCTTGCAAGAGTGGGTTTGTTTAGGGTGGTTCTAGATGAAGCTTAGAGTATTAAGAATCATAGGAACCAAATTGCTAGAGTATGTTGGGGTTTATGGGCTAAACGATGGTGGTGTCTCTCTAGGACACCAATCCATAATTCTATTGATGATATTTTCATCTAATTTAGGTTTCTTAAATATGATTCATATGTTGTTTATAAGTCTTTCAATTCCTAAATAAAGTTGTTGATTTCCATAAATCCAACTTCAGGATACCAAAAGCTCCAAGTTGTCATGGAGACATTAATTCTCTTGCACGCAAAAGGTACTACCAAATACCTCCTAAAATAGTTACCCTGCAGAAGGTTGAATTCTCTGTGGAAGTTTATGCTCTTATACCAAGGTGTCATATATCATGATTGACTTGGTTTAGCTCTAAAATATGTACATACCTTTGTTTTCTACAAATGTTTTCCATATTTGTAAAAAAAATAAAAATAAAAAAAATGTAAAGAGGGTATGCCCTAAAAGAAAAATCAAAGGGTAAAAAGAATGAAAAGGTTAGAAAAAGTGAAAGAAAATGAACCCCATGAAAAAATGAAAAGACCATGAAAGTGTGCAAGTCCAAATGCCACTGCTTTACTTTTGTGTAATAAAGGTTGTGTGCAGCTGGTCACCTATGCCACAAACCCTAGTAGCCAAATAGTTTAAACTTGGTTATTCCATGTTTTCAATTTCATGTTTATAGAGATAGAGAATAAAATCTGGCCAAACTATTTAATCTTGGCAGATCAATAGATAGGTAGAGTGAATAAAAGGAACTCAATAGTTTAATCTGAGCCCTTGGATGTAATAAGTGTAGATTTAGATAGATTTCTATATGTAAAAGAAAAAGTGTGATAAGGGTTCGCCAATTTAAGTGCACCCTAATAAAGAAGTAAAAATGCTAGGTTAAGTAGGTAGGGTAAGTAAATGATTGGTTGCAAAATAAATGTGTGATGAATGGTTAAGTTTAATGCTCAAATCTCTTTCTTTCATCACTTGGGACAAAGCATGGATCACAATGAAGATAACATATCAAGAATTCAAAGTCAAATTAATTAACTTCCTCACTCTTTTTCCCATAATTTTTACTAATTTCCCCTAAGTACTAAAGGCACCTATAACAAGTTAGGGGGGCTCAAAGAATTTCTCTAACTTTTGGAGGGACCAGACCCTTGGCCCAATAATTTGAAATGCCTAAAGTAGTTAAGCTCCCTTCATCAATGTTTACCCTTCATAAATTCATTCATTCCCTTTATAAAGCTTTTCTTAAAGTAAAATCATATTTTACTTAGGGAAATTAAAACATTTTATCTCAAAACCCTCATATTCTACTAGCCTAAGTCATGAATGTTCTATGATGAAATGCTTTTGGAAACATTTTAACTTAGCGCATATTCATATCCTAGTAAGTCATATTAACCATTAACTTGTATTATTATTTAACTCCCGAAAAATCACCCATTGCCTGTATTATTATTAAAATACCACTAAATATATATCTCGCCTCACAGTTGCAAAATAACCTTAATAACTTTGATAAATGGGATTAATTAGTCAACCCGTGACTAATTAAGAACCCTAACTCCTGCCACACTAAAATAAAGGATTAATTAATCATCAAGATTAATTAATAACTTTTTGACCATTCACATCGTCGCCGATGTAGTTAAAATCCTTTTATTAACGTCGGGCCCTCTCCATTAACCATCAGTCACTTCCTAATCCCTGACCACCATCCAATCAAATCTCTTAGATCTGATGGCTATCGCTCATATTGCGTGGGCCCTTTAGTCAGATGTTAAAAGTTCCATATGATCGGTTTCATGAAAATCGTCAATGCTACATGTCAATTGATAAATGGAATCATGCAGCCCTCCCTCAATACCACCAACCTCCCATAAGTGGTGCGATGAAACCTGCTTACCACCTCCCATAAATGACAAAATGTCACATCATCAAGTTGACGCCATCTGTCCTTGTCGCTAACCTACCAAAACAATGACTTTGCATAAAAAGCAAGTGTAATCTATTCTTTGTCCTTTATTTAGAACAATCCCATGCATGCATGAAGCACATCCAAAATTAACCAGCGTGTCCCCCAACTGTCAACCACCTTGAACACTGCCTTTCAACACTGCTCCATTCCACTGTGTGCATCTTGCAAACATGAAAATCATAGCCAGTTGCCCAAGAATAGGTATTTACCATATTTTCTCTTGGAAACCCTGTTGTATACTGAAATTCCTTTGAAATTCTTTTAAAACCCAAAGTTTTCAGTTTCATTGAGTTGTTAGCTCAGTCCAAAACTTCCCAGGCACCTCTGTTTTAAACAAATTTCATTGAAAAATCCCAGTTTTGTCCCTGAAAACATAAGAACCAGGGATGGAAACCCCCATGGCCCTAAATATACCTCCAATCACTACTCCTCATAGGGACTTGGACTACCTTCCCTTAGCAGATAAAGACATCCAAATAAAAGACCTTCAATCTGATAAATGCCCCTTGAAATTATATTGTCGATGCTAAGATGATTACCTAAACAATTTGATACCATAGGACTATGGGAATCAAACCTCCCAAAGTACCTATTCCCTTCTGTGCACATTTTCCCGGGCATTATCCATTAATGTCATGCCAATTATAATCTTAATCTCAGAGTCGTAATGTCCCCTGACCAGTTTGTCATGTTTATAATTACTGCTGATTCAATTAATGAAATGTTGCAGCTTCAGCGTGGCCAAAACCTCACCCCCATTTCCATTGTAGAATTACTAGAAAAAAACACCAAAATGTCTGGTTCTAAACTCAGCCGTATTCGCCATACTTTCATGGATAAGAATCATATACCCAAATATTCCCTTCCTTACCTGACATGTTTCTTTACTAATATGGGCAAAGATATTGTTAATATGGTTGCTGGCATTATGGGTTTCAATACTAGTGAGTTTGTTGATGAATTGACCCCAGCTTTCATGTCTATCTTCACCCATGGTTAGCCTCCTGCTGCCAAATATGAATTATGTTGCATTCATAGCTGACAAAATCCATGACCAATTCATGAGGCTAGAGAATGAGAGAGTGTTAAAGTATTCTACAGTCCTGAATCACCTCTTCCTTTACTACAAAACTAACAAATTCCCATTCTTAATGCATAAGCTTGATACCAGATGTAACCCTAGGTTAGTCATTTTCTGGACCTTTATTTTTCACTACTCACCCTCTTCTTCCTATTCATATATAGATTTCATTGATCATTTTTTCCATCCTATAACTACCATGCTGATAGGAATCCCCCCCCAGAATCAATGATGATATCAAAAGAATCCTTCAGTTGTCAAAGCTATATAGGATAGGTGACTAGTACTTATACCAGAATCATACTGAGATCAGAGTTTATGGGTGTGAACTGCTTCTCTACAAATTTCCCAATTATGTCCCCATGAGAATACTTGCCCTGAAGTACTACAGGAAAATAATCAACTCAGATCAAATCCACTTCATGAAAGCAAAGGATAAAGCCCAGTTGAGGATCAAAGACCACATAGGCCCATTTGTGTGCAACAACAAGAAAGTAGGGCAATAAGCAAAAGAAATCATAGAAATGAAGATGCATTTAATGAAAATTTTTGTTTGGGATTATGACCCTCACAGTTTCATCTGTAATAGGAGGATAAAACATAAGTTGTCACCTTACATCCATCATAGAATCCATAAAATAGAACAATTTGCCAATTTAAATGAATGGAGGGAAGGGACATTGGTAGAACAAGATCGTGATAAAGTTGAAGTTGAAAATGTGATGAGAGACTTGCAGAAGAGACTTGAACTAGACTCCTTTGTATAGGTGCCTATAGAATCTTCCCAAAGGCTAGCACAGAAACCTAGTGCTCCCACAGCAAAGCCTTCACAGAAGCAAACTGAGGAAACAAGTGTACATCAGAACAACCAAAAAGTGTTGAACAATCAGAGGAATCAGAGCAACCTGAAATCTTGGAAGAATTGGCTCCACCACAGCCACTACCAACTCAAACAAACATGAGTAATCCTCCAGCACTACAGACTCCTCTAAATGAGGAAAAAAACTTGAAAAGAGAAAGGGAAGTAGCTACCCCTTCTAGTAGACCCATAGATCAACCCTTTGCTAAGAGGAAAAGGTTGAATCTTTAGTCAGAGGAAGAATTCATTGGGGAGACTACAGAGAGAATGAGGAAGGAGGAGATAGATAGTTTAAAAACATCCCCAGTAGGTGGGACACCCTCAAGTTCATAGAGGCAAGTGCTATAAAGACAACCCAACACAGAGGTTTCATCCTTTAGGTCTTCTTCCAAGAAGATTATAGATATAAAGGGGAAGTTTAAAGAGATTAAGACAAAGAATGAGCAGCTAAAGGCCCAAGCCTATGTTCAATATTTAAAAATTCCCCCCACAAACCAGACCAGACTGATGTCAACCTTTGACATCAAAGAAGGTAAAATGCAGATGAGTTTCCTAAAGCCCAGAGTGCAGCAGCCAAAATCCTTGGCAGGTTATCTCAAAACTAATTTTAAGGTTTTGGCTAAAGACATCCACCCTATCGACCAAATTGAACTACACAAGCAAACAGGTGAGATGGTCTATTCAACATTGACCAGCAAAGTAATGATGGCTCATAGATTGCAAAACTCATTGAGCAACACTATAGCCCAATTGCGGCTGGAGAAAGCCTCCTCACCGGCAAAGGATAATAGAATAAAATCATTGGAAGAGTTAATAATTGAGTTGGGTCATGACCCAATGGATGTTAAGGTAGTATAAAGTTTAATCAAGAAGAAGAATGAAGACATAGCTACCCTTAGAAAACAACTGAAATTGCCACCCCTCATACACTCTCAAATTGTCGAGATTATATAGAAGAAAAATGAAGAAGAACTTATGGACTTGGTCCTTAAGTTAAATGAGCAATTGAAGGAAACAGAGTAGGAATTGGAGAAGACAATGCAATCAAGGCAAAGTGAATCAACCATCTAGCCCCAGACTGTAGTGCCTATAGTTTCAACAACAGTCCCTTCCACTATGGCAACTATTTTAGCACTAAACATTCCTTTGGCAATAGCCACACCAATGGAAGCAACAGGTATAACGCAAACATGTACATCAACATAGAGCATAGAGGACTTAATTAAGTCAATGGAAGAAATGAAGCTCCAAGTAATAGAGCTACAGAAGGTAAAAGAGAAGTTCACTACTTTGGAGTAGAAATTTGATTTATCAAAGATAAATTATGTAGAAGAGAGAAGGAAAAATAAGAGCATGACAAAATAGATTAAAGCATTGGAGAAGGACCTGACTTTTGAAGGGCCTTTGACAAACATTAGGAAGATATTGTGGACCAATATCATTGCTTCCATCAATGATATTTGGTCATCAATTCAAATTATTTTTGAACAGATTGATTTAGTAAAGCTCGCTCTTGAAGAAATTGAGAAGACCAGAGAAGAGTTGGGTAGAAACCCTCAGGAAGCAATCAGATCAATCAATTTTCTAAACTGTAAAAGCAGGCAACAGTTAGAACAATTAGATATCTAGGATAGGACTGTTACCATCCTCGAACTGAAGAAAGCGTTGACCAAAACGAATCTAATGCAAGGCCAGGAACGTAGATGTCAAAGCATGCAGGAAGATATAAATGAGTTCATAAGAAAATTTGACATCCTAAGAAATAAAGGACTCCCAAGCCCTTTAGCCATCAATGATAGGCTAATGGTTTAGATTAAGTACATTGATAAATTACATCAGCAGGCTGACAGTCACGCTAGTTCATCTTCAACCAAGGCATTACCAACAGGAAAAGTGTTGTACAACGGTTTAGAGAACCTCTTTTTTACTGAACATGAAGTCAAGCACTTATTCCCAGTACAACCCAATTTTGTGAAGTATACAGAGGCTGATGAAATTTATAGGAAGTTGGTAAGAATGAAAATACCAAATGAAGAATGGTGGACTAATATGACAGACATCCTTTAAATTACTTTGGTAACAATGAGGTAAATAGAAATATTTACCACAGTAAAGTTTGGTAAAAAGGATGAAAGCTGGAAGACAAGTAAAGTGTATCAGATATAGGTGAAAGAGTATCAATTGAAAAGGTCAAATCAGATGTCCAACATAGAGTTACTAGGGCAACAACAAGATGCACATTCATAAAGCATGCCTCCATCTCCTTCAATAAAAATAGGGGAAGTTGGTAAGAACGAAAATATCAAATGAAGAATGGTGGACTAATATGACAGACATCCTTTAAATTACTTTGGTAACAATGAGGTAAATAGAAATATTTACCACAGTAAAGTTTGGTAAAAAGGATGAAAGCTGGAAGACAAGTAAAGTGTATCAGATATAGGTGAAAGAGTATCAATTGAAAAGGTCAAATCAGATGTCCAACATAGAGTTACTAGGGCAACAACAAGATGCACATTCATAAAGCATGCCTCCATCTCCTTCAATAAAAATAGGGGAAGTTGGTAAGAACGAAAATATCAAATGAAGAATGGTGGACTAATATGACAGACATCCTTTAAATTACTTTGGTAACAATGAGGTAAATAGAAATATTTACCACAGTAAAGTTTGGTAAAAAGGATGAAAGCTGGAAGACAAGTAAAGTGTATCAGATATAGGTGAAAGAGTATCAATTGAAAAGGTCAAATCAGATGTCCAACATAGAGTTACTAGGGCAACAACAAGATGCACATTCATAAAGCATGCCTTCATCTCCTTCAATAAAAATAGGGATAGCAACAATCAGTTCACTATCTGTTTCTATATTCGAGACCACCTGTCTCTATATTTGTGTGTAAAGTTCTTCTATATTCCTAGAATAAATCTCATTTAGTTATGAGATATTTTGATGTAAATTTTGTATAAATACTTCTCTATTTGAAGTATTAGGTGTGGATTCTATAACATTTCTAAAACTCTACACTATCAAGCGAAGAAAGCTTTTGTACTCAAGTCTGGATTTTTGCTAGGAAAGGAATAAAAGTTGAGGACATTTCATTAGATTCATGTGTAGTATAATAGCAAATAAGTATTCTATCCTTGTGATTTATGTGTTTTCTATATGTTTTAATGTTCCATGCATCTCAAAAATTAATGGTAAAATAGTCAAAGTATATCAGAATTAGCTTCATTGCTCTCTGATATCAACAATATGTCGTTTACATGTTTTCTTATAAACTATTTCAGTAAAGGATTCTTAATTGCTCCTCTATCCCTATAGTTTTCTTTAATAAGTCCCTAGTATACGATTCTTAATTGCCTTATGCTAGTTGACCTATCTCCCCCTCTTCTTTCTAATCCTAACTTTAGGATTCTTAATTTCCCTCTTGTTTTGAATAGAAATATCATCCATTTAAACCCTGAATTTGTTTTTACTTTGTTATCCTGCGTGTTGAAATCCCACCTCAGCAATTTCACTTGATCGAGTGAATTCTCCCAGATTGGCTCCATAGCCCAATGGCCTGAAGCCTAGTTTGCCCATTTGTTTCAGAATTCCACCAGTCTTAAACAAAACAACCTTGAACATATATAACTAGCCTAAAATATTTTCAAATAAAGCTAAATCATATAGAGAGAGCCCTCTCTGAGTACAAATTGGCTAGATTCTATACTTAAGAGATTGGTTTGTGGTTACCTCAAACCCCTTTCCTTCTTTCAATAACTTCTAAGGAAACTCTGAGTGATAAGATAGTGGCGACTCCACCGAGGAATGAACAATTCTTCAGTTGGAATAAACCTTTACGGAATCAAAAAGTTTGATTTAAAGCATCTTAGAGGATTTTAGAAGTTATTTTGGAAAGTTTATATAAGAAAATTCTTAAAAATTTAAAATTTGCCTTCAGAAAGGACTCGTTACACTAGGGCTAATCCTGATCCCAACCCACCTCCTGTCTTTGAAAATCCTAACCTTATTCCTAGAATCCTTAGAAGGTAGGAAAGCTTAGTAAGTCCTAGACCTTTGTTCGGATCACATTCATGTCCTGTCAAACGAATTTCCCTAGAAGATCTTCCTTTTGATGAACACTTCGAACTCTCTCTATTCAGAACCTCATCTGACAGTGAATTATTAGATCTAGTCCAAGATCCAAAATTCCTCAGAGAACTTGAAATCAAAAGAGCCAATTTGTCAATTGATCAATATCTGTAGGATTCCACTCAGTCATCTCTTATCACCGATAGAACACCTGAACCTTTTGAGACTACTTCTCTTTCTACTAGCTCATCATTATTCCCTCATTCATCTGAAATCCATTCCACTCCTCCTTTCATCCCTTCAATCCCTCTTCAATCTATCATCACTCAACATCCTACTACCACTTCTAGTTCCTCCTCCACAACACAAACACCTCCCATTACCCCAACTCCTGGTTCTACTCTCACCCAACCTAGAACAATGGCCAATAGATATGCTCCCCTGTTGCTACTTGCTAACCTAGGTGCAATGCGTCAAGACTATCATAGTAAGGTTACCACCTTTGATGGAACTGGAACCTACACTTCTCAGCAACATACTAAGAAGATGACCGATTACTTTGAAATATATGAGATAGACACTGCTGATGTTCAAATGAGAATTTTTGTTCAAAGTTTGTCTGGAGAAGTTAGAACCTGGTTTAGAGCCTTAACACCCAATAGTATAGATAGCCTGAGAACTCTCTACCAGAAATTCTTGAACAGGTGGGAAAAAGGGAAATACCCCCTTTAGATTTTATCTAAATATGAGAACCTTAGAAGGGGACCTCATGAAACCATTTAGGACTATTGCACTAGATTCAGTAGTGTTTATAATGCCATTCCACTCAACCTTAGACCCCCTCATGGTTTAGCCCTGATCAAATTTCCTGAAGACATGGATTTTTAGATGAGAGAAATAAATGCCCCTACTCTGGAAGAAATGAAAAGTGTAGCTATAAGTGTTGAAGCCAGCCTACTCTCTAAAAGAGCTAAAGCCATAAAAGGGAGAAGAATACCTAGAAAAGATGAAAGTTCACCCTTTAAACAAAAGCTTGATGTTATTGTTAAGGGAATGGAAAAATTCTTTGACAGAGTTGATGCAATTGAAAGGAAATCTCCTTGGGATGGCCAACAGGCCAATCCCGGGAGAAATCCTAATTTTAGGAAAAATCAGACTCAAAACACAAGTAAGAATATTCCTGGCCAGAATATCAAACCACCTTTCCAGGAAAACTTTGTAGAAGCCTCTCAATTAGAAGGCCCTAAGCAATACACTCAAATAAATTTAATGGGTCTAGATGGGGAGGAAGATGTATTTCTAACTCAGGATGACCAAGAGTCTCATATACTCCAACAATTTCAGTCTCAAACAAGAGAATCATTTGATGTCAGATAGCGTTATGACTCTGCCATCTTTGAAGTACATAAGCAGCATAACCTAAGAAGTAGAAAAAGTATTTATAACCCTGAAACAAACTAGAAAACTGCTCCCAATCAACCTAAAAAGGGTAAAACAGGTCCAGTAACAAGAACACTTCAAATCCTTTCAAGAACTAATCAAAACCCTTTCAACCCCACCATAGAAGATGTGTCTGATAAACAACCCAACAATAAACAACCTTCCACTTCAATTCCCCTTCCACTTCAATTCCCTCCAAGGAAACAATGGAAGAACCTCAAAAGATCGCATCAGAGAAATCAGCAAAAGATGTTTCAAATCCTGAAATAGAAAAAAAACGTAGAAAACATTTCTACCAGAAACCCATAAGTTCAAACTGACAAGACAATCTTGCCCTTTAATCTAGGAGCAGAGGTGGCCAAGCTTAAAATTTCAATTCCTTTCACAAAATTGGTGAAACATGATGTTTACAGTTCTCAGGTAAACAAATCATTAAATATCATTGAAAATGCAGATTCTATAAACCCCTTTGATGACCAGCCTGAATTGATTTTTGGTCCTGAAGTGAATGGGAAACCACTAGAAGGAGGGATACCACATTTCTATGTCAGCCTTAATATCCATGATAAGATTTTGCATAGTGCCATATTTGACTCTGGTGCTTCTCACAACCTGATGCCGAAGCCTGTAGTGGAGAAAATCAACTTAGACATCAATAGACCCTATAGGGATTTATTTTCCTTCGATTCCAGTCAAGTGAGGTGTTTAGGTCTTATGAAGGATTTCTGTGTTTCATTGGTTCAATACCCTGCCAAAACTATACTTATGGACATAGTGGTAACAGACATTCCACCCAAGTATGGCATGCTATTATCCAGATCCTGGGGTGCCAAACTTCAAGGGTCTCTACAATTAGACATGTCATACTAGGGGTGATTTTAGGGGCGAATGTTCGCCCTTTGGCGAAATTAAGGGGTTTTAAATTTTTAGTGGGCGAATATTTTGTATCATAGTACATTTTTACAAATCACCTCAAATAACCCACCTTGTTTTAAGGGAGAGGGTAAAAAAGGTAAATTTAGCCCTTGAAATTAGGAGTTATAACCTTCCATTCACCCATTTTCAAGAATAGGTTTTATTTAAGTGAATCCATTCACCCATTTTCAAGAATAGGTTTTATTTAAGTGAATCCTATGGGCCAAAGGCCCAAATACAATACCTATAAAAGATGTATGCTAAATTAATAAAAATATAAATAAATGAGAGATATGGTAAATAAATAAAGCATAATTAATAAAAATATAAATAAATGAGATGTATGGTAAATAAATAAAGCATTTTTTATATTTACTCCATAAGTCACCTTATATACATGCAAGGGTGTAAACAAATAAAAATATAAGTAAAGTGGAGGTATGCTATATAAATAAAACGTCTTTTTATACTTACTCAAAAGGTACGGTAAATAAATAAAAATATAAATAAACTAAAAGCATGGTAAATAAATAAAACCTATTTTTATATTTAGTCCATAACGCTCGTTCTATTTATGAAGGCTCAAGAAAGAGGTTTCATTTAAGTGAATCCTATGGGCCAAATACCATATTTGTAAGGTATGGTAAATAAATAAAAATATAAATAAACTAGACACATGGTAAATAAATAAAACCTCTTTTTATATTTAGTCCATAACCCGCTCGTTCTATTTATGAAGGCTCAAGAAAGAGGTTTCATTTAAGTGAATCCTATGGGCCAAATACCATATTTGTAA